>VZRI01012864.1:1136-78566 GCA_013397515.1 Upupa epops
TTTCTTCTATGGATTATCTTGTGACACACAGGGACAGCCTGGTTTTGTGCCTTCAAGAATTCATTCCTGAAGTATACCCAGCTCTCCTGAACCTCCTTCTTGTAAAGGGCTGCCTCCCAAGGAAAAAAAAGGTAGAAATTGCTTAAAGCCCAAAAGGTCACAGTTCTAGGCTCTGCTCCAGCTGATTCAGCCTGTAGAAGGTAACACCAAATTTTCACCTCACAGTCCCTAAAAATTCTTTCTCCTTGCTTCTCTTAGCTTGCACTAAAGAGTGAAGCACAAGGGTTACTGAGCTGTAGCCTCCTCAGGACACAAAGCAGCCTCTGCTGACTGTGCTTCTGTTAGAAGTTCTATTTTACTTTTAAGAACTCATAGAATCATTAGGGATTGGAAAGGACCTTGAAAGATCATCCAGTCCAATCCCCCTGCCACAGCAGGATCACCTAGACCAAGTCACACAGGAACAGATCCAGGCAGGTCTTGAATGTCTCCAGAAAAGGAGACTCCACAACTCCCCTGGGCAGCCTGTTCCAGTGCTCCGGTACCCTCACCGTGAAGAAGTTCCTTCTGATATGAGGTTCAGCAAGTCCCAGTTGTCCTGGACTGAAAAGATGGTCTCAATCAGTCCTTGCCCACAAATTCTAGCAGGGAAGGGAAAGGTGGTCTCAATGCCCACATTCTCTACTAATTGTAGTGGGTTAGGGAAAGGACCACTTGGAGGAGTATGGTATGCCTGCATTCTCCATCTGCAGCAGGTTTGACTAGGCAACCACTGGCTTTGACTGGGACTTTTGGGTTGGTGGGGGGAACCTAAACTCACCAATTAGCTCTCAAGGAGAAATTATCAGGCAATGAAGTAACTTTGATGAAAAGAATGAATTCATTGAACCCACAACCAAGAAAAAGAAAACACTCTAACAAGTAAAAAAAAACAAACCAAAAATACCAAACAGAGACTGCATCACAACGCCGCTGCACACACTCTGAGGAAGATGAGAGAGATTCACAAAAGTGGTCTGTGGTTCCAGGCGAGAGACCCTGAAGAAAAGAATATGTTATGACAAGAGGAGATCACAGCCATCCCTCCATCCCTGAGAGACTCAGAGGCTCCTTCCTTCCTCTGCAGATCCACCATCTCTATCTTCCTCCTTTCACTCTTGGTAGCAGCAAACTGTGTCAGTGAAGGCTTATGGCAACAGTTTTTGGTGAAGTCTTCAGAGGCCAGCAGACATCTGTTAGATGAGCATGATCCTCAGATGGCAAACAGCATCTCTGATGCAGGAACACATACTTCAAAACCTCAGTCTCTTTCCTTTTACCAAAGGTTTAAGGGACCTCAACTCCCTTCTGCTTTTTGGCATGCACAGAGCTCACCCGAACGCTAAGAGAACTTCAAATGCCTCTGGGCATCCTTTCTTCTGCTTATTTAAGCATTTCTCAGTTCCTCAGTTTGTATCACAGCTGTGACAAAGCTTCTCAGTCCCATGGCCAGACATAAAGGCAAGATGGTGGCTACTACGTGGCTACCACAGCCATGGTGAGAACAAAGGGACAATGGCGCTGATCATGTGAGCATTGCCCCTCGCGGCAAAACAAAGATGGCAGCCATGGCTTCAGGCCCCTTCTCCAGGACTTGCGGCTTTCTCTCTCCCTCCCTCCCAATGGTTTCCAGGGCAGGAGGAAGGGTTTGAGCTCACCAGCACTTTGGTGTCTTCAGAAGCAACCAGCTTGCAGTGTTCAGCACGGTTCTGGAGTAAGAGCTAGCCCGTGGCCTGAGTGGGTTGTGAGGTGGAGGCACTGGGCTAGTCCAGCAGCAGGACTGCCCAGAGGGTCCCTGTGGCCACAGCAGGGGCTGCATGAGTGCTCCATGCCCAGGCCCCAGGGAAGTCGAACTGGGATGTGCCTCGGCTCCTCTGCACCCGGCAGGGCCAGTGGTGGGGCCATGGCAGTTAGGCCGAGCCTACCCCTTCTCCCCCATGCTCGTCCAGCTGCAGTGTCCTTGGAGAGCTCTGGGAGACAAAGGGAACAATGCAGACGCTCGCCCTGATTTATGGAGTGCCTTCTCTCACCCCCTTGCCTGGAGGGTGGACGGGAGAAAGCTCAGCTGAAAATGAAATGGGTTTTCTGCACACAAACACCAAAAACACCAAAATGCCACACGTCCACTCATGACACAAGTGCAAGGCCCTGCAGCTGGACTGAGTAACCGCAGGCACCACAGATACATGCTGGGTGCTGAATGGATTGAGAGCAGTCCCTAGCGGAAGGACTTGGGGGTGCTGGTAGATGAGAAGAGTGACACAAGCCAAGCAGTGCATGAGTGCAGCTCACAAGGCCAACCATATCCCAGGCTGTATCAAAAGAATTATCATCACCAGGTAAAGGGAGGTGATTCTCTCCTTTTACTCTTGCGAGACTTCCCCTGGAGTACTACACCCAGTTCTGGAATCCCCAATACAAGAAGGACATGTAACTGCTGGAACGAGTCCAGGGAGAGGCAGAGGGAGCATCAGAGGGTTGGAGCACCTCTCGTATGAGGACCCGCTGAGAAATTTGGGGCTGTTCAGCCTGAAGAAGGCTGAAGGCTCTAGGAGGACCTTATAGCAGCATTCCAGTACTGGAAGGGGGCTACAAGAAAACTGGAGAGAAACTACAAAGGACTCTAACAATAGGTCAAGGGGAAATGTTTTATAGCTAAAAGAGATTTAGATTAGATCTTAGGAAGAAATTCCTCACTGTGAGGGTAGTGAGGCATTGGAACAGATTGCCCAAAGAAGCTGTGGATGTATTGAATGCCAGGGGCTCTGGGCAACCTGTTCTAGTGAGAGGTGGGAGGTCAGAATTAGATGATGTTTGAGATCCCTTCCAACCTTAGCTGTTCCATGACTCTCTAATCCTAGTAAGGAAAAAGCACAGCCTCATACCTGTTATGGATGGCAGAACAGTACCTTTGGTTTACTGTAATCAACCAGGTATACTCTTTTCACCTCTAGCTTAGTTAGAAGAAATACTTAGAATCAGTTTGAAAAAGCCACCCTGACATTGACAGTAACTCCTCAATGTGGGGCTTGCAAAAAGACAGCAAAGACTCAAGGCTGATACTGCAAAGGCAGTGCCTGGTGAGGTTATGAATGGAATTTGTTATATAGTGTTACAAGGCAAATTCCTTCTTTTCCATCACTTTGATTTGCTTCCTTTCTCTTTCCAGCTAAATTTCAGCACTGAGCATATCATCACGCTGATCTTGATACCATCTGTCTCCTTTCATATTTTTTATAGCTGATCAAGTTAGAGTTTTAATTTGAATTTTCATCGATCAAGAGATTTTTATCCTGTCCCAGACACAGAAGTACAGGTTTTATAAAGACAAGAACAATTTCAGTAGCCTATGGAAGATACTTCTTTTAGCTGCAGAGGTTTTATGCTCATCAAATCAGTATCCAAATACTGCTGAGAAAAAAACGACAATGAAATGTGTGCTAGGGATTACCAACGCAGCTTCTTGCAACCAAAATCTCCACAGGGAGGTTAGACAGAATTTTACTCAAAGGACTCTCACTTATGAAGTTACAACAGCCAGCGGCTTTTGGTTAGTTCTGTCTCATAAAGCAAACTTTTGTCTGACAAATCTCAAGTGTCAGCTTCATGAGGAGGATACTGTTTCCCCTGGCACACTCTTTCTCCCTGTATCAAGCAAAGATCTCCTTGAAACAGTGGAGATGCAGGACAGCTCCACAGCCTGTATGATCTGCCATGGTGTCCCTGCACATACGGGGCAAGGGATGAGGAGACAGTTGCACCTTGCCCCTTGCCTCTGTATAGAAGGGTTTCTAAACCTTATGAAAGAAAACCAGTAATGAGCTATTTTGTGATAGTAAGCAGCCTGTGCAGCCTGCTGTAGTATAAAAGATGCAAACAAGCTTGCTTTAGAATAATCCTTTTGGGGTTATTAAGAACTAGACTGGATATAATTCTCTTTAATAGAATGTGCTGAAAATGCTGACAACAATATTCAATACCAGAGCTGTGCTTTAAAGTTTTTACTTGGGAATTAACTCTCCTATTGAAGCTTTAAGTTCTGCAATCATTCAGCTTCTCCATTTATGTGTGGGTTACACATTTCCTGTTACACTGGGCAAGAAGGTAGCTGTGAGGAGTACTCAGATCCTTCTAGTGATGGAACTTTCCATCGTCTCAGAGTGAGAGAACACTGCACTCCCAGTAATAATGGCCACTCAGTCATCACTGTATTTGTCTCCCTTTTAAACACATATTCTGCCACTTTTGGATAATATACTGGCACCATTTTATCTCGCCCCTTCTTCTTTCCTCACTTAATCTCTATACTGTCTCCACCTTCCCTCCTCACTCAACCCAGCATTTGCTTTCACCTTCCTCGTTCTTGCTAACACAAGCTCTTACAATATCTCTTTGTATTTATCTGTGGCTCCTGACATACCCTCAGGAAGAACTATTTATATCCACACTATGATGACATCAACTTTATGATTTCACAGAAATAAACAGATGAAGTTTGGAAGGGGCCTCCAGAGGTCATCTAGTACAACCTCCCTGCTCAAGGTCACCTGGAGCTGGTTGCCCAGGACCTTGTCCAGATGGTTTTTGAATCTTTTCAAAGACTGAGATTCCACAACCTCTCTCATAAACCTGTGCCACTGCTTGAACTGTCATAATAAAAAAATGTTTTCTGCTATTCAGATGGAACCTGTTTGTCTGCTTGTGCCTACTCCCTCTTCAAAACCTCTATCTGTTTTAGACCTCTTTCATATCTCTAAGTGTCCTTATGTACAGTTGTGATAGCAATCAAATTGCTAGTCTAAGAAGCTGACTACTTGACTGTCAGACACTTACACTATTGACTGTTGCCATTCATTGTCCTTCATCTCATGCTGCAATACTAAATTCCTGAGGTAAAGGGCTCTCTGTATTTTTCTGTGCTCCTGCAGCACCTATCCAATGGTTCCTAATCTATGGCTGGAGCTCTCTGACTTCATGTTAAGTACAAATAGAAACATGAAATAAGATCAGTTTGGTTTAGCTCCTATAACTAACAGTTATGCTTAGGAGAGCGCTCATATCCACAGAAAAGAAAAGAAGATTTCTTTTGTCTCCCTACAGTCAACTTCAGTGTCTGTGGAAGACCCTGTAGATGCGTCTATTCAAAGACAGAAAGGGGACTGAAGTCCCTGCCACTCCACCCTACCATCCATACCACCCTACCACTTGTTTACCTTACCAGGCACATCAGTGTGCAACTCAGACAGATGTAAACATTTTATTTATTATTTTTCACTTTACTGAGTCCTGAATACAGCAATAAATACAGTACATAACATAATTTGCGTGTGAACTGAGTTCAAAGCAAGATTTTTGTCTTTGCATTTCTCTGATCTTCAGCAGCCTTGAGGTTGCTCTAAATTAGGTCAGATACCAACATGCTGTGGTCATGGCAAGTCACATTCTATCTCTTACAGGTGATGACTGAGAAAGCTTAGACTTACACTTAAATAGGTCTGGGAAGATATATCTAAATCCTGAAAAGCCATTCAGTTTGCAGATGCTGAGAGACCCTGTCTTGCACCACTTTCACTGCCAGTGCACTGAACATACTGCATTTTCCTTATATTCTTCTGCATCAGTAGGATCTTTTAAAGCTTATTCTATACTCTTGGCTACTTTTTTCTGTATGCACAACATAAAATAACTATAGGTGTAGGTATTCAACCAGGCTGTTATATTTAATTGCCTACCAGCATATTTGACTTTTATTACTGACTGCATCTCCATTAGGTTTAATGGAAATAAAAGGAGACCCTTCCATTGGACATCCCACCNCAATTATTTTCTAATACAGTGTAAGCCAAATATACAGATTTCCCTACACTTGAAAGGTTTTGTTTGCTTGGGTTTAATATCTTTAGGGTTTTTTGTTTTGTTTTGTTTTTAATCAGAAACTGCCTAGCTTTGAAACAAAACCACTTTTTTTAGTGCTTGGGTTTTGTTGGTCTTTTATCTTGTTTTAATTAGCTCACTTGGGAAGCAATGTAACTCTATTGCAGAAAAAACTGTTGCAGTGGCTGAATCCTTCTCCTCAATTCACACTACAAATCCAGGACCTCTTCTCATACTTACACTACCTTATTCTACATTTGGCAAAACCTACTTCTCTCAATGCCCTTCCTTAATTTTAGGGTCATCTTGACAGGAAGCAGCCAATACCCTTTTTTCATGCCAGCAGGCAGCAAGGTGCACGCATCTGTTCCCTTGTCTGGAGACCATAACAGCAACCATGACCAGAGTTGCATGCACTACTGCACAATTCTACCGTACCCTGCTACTGAAATAGAGTAGACAGTGAGATTTCATAAGATCATAGAATGGTTGGAAAGGACCTCTGGATATCCTCTAGTCCAACCCTCTGCTAGCATAGGTTCACATCATGAAGGCTGCACAGGAATGCATCCAGGCACGTTTTGAGTATCTCTAGAAGAGACTCAAAAACCTCTCTGGACATTTCAAGACAAATTTTTTACGTCTTGCTGCAAAGCAATTTCTGCTGAAAGAACAGGAATACAGAAACTGCCATCCAAGCTATGCTAGTATAGAGAAGTTTATCCTTGTTTTATGGAACACTGTGTAAGTAAGAGCGGACTCTAATGGTCAGTTTTGTTGCCAGGGAATTCCTCACTATAGGTGTGTCACGAAGGTAGAAGCATGGACAGGCAACTAAGGAGAAAGAGGGAAATGTGTCCTGGACACACAGGGCAGAATTGCAAAAGCCAAGGAACAGCTAGAGCCAGAACTGCTCAAGGACATTAAGGGCAATAGGAAAAGTTTCTGCAGCCACAGAAGCAACAAAAGGAAGACTGGGAAGATAGTAGGTCTGCTGCTCAGCGTGATGAGTGACCAAATTATGCAGAGGGATAACCTGCTGAAGGACTCAATGTTTTCAGTCCCTCAGCTGTTACTGGCTAAGTCTGCTGCTTACTCCCAGGTTGTTCAGGTATTTGCTTAGTAGCACAGACTGGCAGAGACAGATGCTGCCAATGGCACAGAAGGATGAAGTTAGGCAGTAATTAGATCAGCTGGACATAGGCAAGTCCATAGGACTGAAGAGTATGCATCTGAGGGTGCTATCAAGCTAGCTTGATGTTAATTTTGTACTGTTCGAAAAGCTGTAGACATTAAGGGAGGAAAGACTACAGAAGGCGGTTGTTAAAACTGTCTTCAAAAAAGACAAGAATAATTTAGGAAACTTGATCTAAAAAAAAATCCATTGACTTATATGAAGACATTAATAGCAAGGTGTAACTGAAAATAAAGTATTATGCATAGTTTTAGAAAATAAAACTGTTAAAGTATTTTTGAAAATTCTGAGGTTGACAAAATGGAAAGACTTGTAGCAATGTGGATTTTCTCCACGTGCTTTAGGAAGAACCTCCCTAAACTTTTTTGTAAGTTCAGGTATTTAGCAGAATACTGTTTGCTGCAGGAAGGTAATAATTTTTCATCTGAAGCTGAATGAGGAATATCACAAATATAAACATGTAGCATCCAAGATGACACAAAACCCAGAGGAACTTCATTAAGCCATGGTTTTTGCATGTCATATAAAATGTATGATGTAACATTTTATATATTTATAATATAATATATTTTATATATTATATTATATATTATATATTTTATATATTATATATACATATAAAATATTCATATTATATACGATGTATATTATTCTATTAAACAATGAGATCTCTGTAACTAGCTAAACATTTCTTCAGTACAATGACATATCTTTATAATTTGTAATTTGAGGTGTTAAATACTTTAACGTATTTTGTAATAACTGCAGATAAATGTGCCTTATCAGTGCGATAGCTCAGGCTGTACGGATTTTGACAGTGTTTCCCTAATAAAACCTGCATTTAAACTAAAACAGCACATACCATACTGCAGCTGAAGTTCAGTCAGAAATGTATCTGAAATGCACATTAACTGGTTGTGATCTGTTTTGTAAAAAAGCCCCATGGTCAAAATCTAATGCGTCACAAAGACAGTATTAATAAATACTAGATTGAAGCAGACAGAACTACACTACAGCCTTCTACCAGTGCAGGAGTATTACAACTAGTAATTACTTTTGAACTTCCTAAGAGATTAAATCTCCACCTCCGGAGGTTATTGTAACAATTATATCACACTGGTATGAAAAATTTTGTTTAAATCCAAATGTTCATCTTTTGCAGATTCATGACATTAGCTCTGGCTACTTACTTGCCCAGCTTTGAATTATCTGTATTCATTCTTTGGGTTCAAAGACTTTAAATTCTCTGAGCTTCTCTATCATTATTCAACACAGCTCTATCAGATGAGCTCTCTAAATTTATTCTTACATCTCTCCTGATAATTTGCATTACTTTTGTCCGGACACTCCAGTTTGTTAATACGGAATTGCAAAGAAAGAGCATGTCTTGGGCAGAGCTGACACGTGATCATCCCAGCTCAGAAAGAAACATAGAGGCAAACGTCACGTCTTGATTTCTCTGCAACTGAGATCACCTTGCTGCTGATCTAGTTTTGATACAAAATAAAGTACTGACTATTGTTTCTGTGGGCCTGTTTGAGCAGAAAGGGGTTGTGGAGCACAGAGACCCACATAACATGTGCTCTGGCATCTTTTGCTGCTCTACTACCCCGAAATACACATGACCAAAGAAAAGTGTTGTGTGCCTGGGAAACACCCATGCTTAAGAGAAGCACCAACTACATAATTTAAGGTGACCCTGGGCTGCCTGTGGTAGTCACAACAGCTCAACAGAACACAAATGTGATGAACATCCACGCATGCTTTTGCTGAGAGATACAGCACCAGCCAGCAGAATCATGCGTTTCACCAAGCCTCGTGTAAGAGGGCCTAGTCTCTGACCTTGTGTCTGACACAAATGGTTGCAAGCAGCACTGCACCTTGACTCAGGAAAATCACCTGCCAGCACTCTGCAATAGTCAGAAACACTCCTCTGGCTATTTTACGTCTGACCAGAGGGTCCATCTACCTTCACAATTCCTTTGTTTTCCATTGTAAATCAGAATATTTCATTAACTAAAATGATCAGGTCTTAAGGGGGTAGAATTTTGTTATTTTTATGTTGTCTCATTTCCTTTGTATCCCTCTGCTGTAGATTGCTCAGAATGTCCTGCTCACAAGGGAAAGCTGCATACAGCAAGTAGGTGGAATTTTGAATTTCATACATTTTTTTTTTATATGGAAGAATGGAACTGAAACTACTGGAATCAAACACAACCTCTTTATAAAACCATTATCACCAAATGCAGTAATTAAAACCTCCATTAGCTGCCTGGAGTAGTCTTTAACTCATATTTTACATTTACAGATAGTAAAACAAAATGTTAATTAAAGTACATTAGCTGAAAAGGAGGATTTAGATAGTTCAGAAGGTTTTAGGCTAAATTTTGCTTGAGAGATGAGATGAAAACCTATGTAACACTTAATGTCTTCTTGGGTATGAGGACTCTCTTTCTTTTACCAGTGGGATGTATTTTTTTTTTTTTTAAGATTTAATGATTACAGAGTTCTGGAATATTAAGGACAGTCCAGCTAACATTTGGCCTGCTGCAAAATAAAATCCCAGCAGCAGGAAAACAAAGATGAAATGATGTTTCCATGTAAGCCAGCTGGAATTTTATCACAAACTTTTGTGGGGCCAAGGGAAGACCACACAAATGGTTAAGTAGCTTCTATGAGCTCTGAATTTTAACCAATGATGAATTTCACATCATTTCAAAAATCAAACAAACGTTAAAAAGCGGATTTTTTACAAAAGATATGGCACAATAACTACAATGACTACTTTTCATGGGATAAAATCAGAGACCCACAAAGATGACAGTGTGGTGCATCTCCCTTATGAGGAAAGGCTGAAGGAGTTATGTCTCTATAGCTTGGAAAAAAGGGAAAAAAGGGGTGACCTTATTAATGTTTAGAAATATGTAAAGGGTGGGTGTCAGGATGACAGAGCCAGGCTCTTCTCAGTGTCAGGACAAGGGGCAATGNTTGCAGTGAGGGTTAAAGAGTACTGGAACAGGCTGCCCAAGTAGGTTATGGAATCTCGTTCTCTGGAGATGTTTAAAACCAGCCTGGACAAATTCCTGTGTGACTTGATTTATGTGATCCTGCTCTGGCAGGCAGATTGGACTAGATGATCCTTCAAGGTCTCTTCCAATCCCTAACATTCTGTGACTTAGTGACTATGATGAATGGTAAACAAGAAGTGTTTCATAAATCAATTGTTATGGACCTCTTCTGAAGGAAACAAAAATCTGATAGCAAAAAATGAGAGCTCTACTTAGCATGTTATTCATAGGTGTAGTGGTTGAATTACCTTATTTTCATAATTTTGTCACATTTTTAACAGTGATGAAACAGTTCTATATCTCTGCATTTCTGACAGAGTTTCTCTCACTGCTAAAATCCCTCCTGTTTTTATCTGTTTGAAATGCATTTATACCCTTATGGATTATGAACAAACATGGTGGATTTTTTTACAGTATTTATACACTGAGCAGTTCTTGTTATTTCTAGTACTGATGCTGCATATGTTACTTTTAAAAGGCAAATACACCCATAGGCAAATGCACCCACTATTGCACTCTTACATTATTAATACTTCATAATGATGTCTTACCTTAACCATCAAGTATGTGCCTTAAGATATCTTGGTTTTGGAATTAATATTGAAGCTGTTACTTCACTGTTTACAAGTATTCAAATTCTTAACTAATATATGTGTTTCACGTACATTTTCAGTCTACTTATATGCTGCACTGGCTAAGAAATTTTGCTGATCCAACAAGAAGATGGGGACAGCTTCTGATGATCAGAAGTCAGTGGTCCATGAAGTCTCCACACAGGTTTTGACGTATCAGAGAGATGACAGTAGACTAAGCCAACCCTTCTATTAGAGAAGTCAAAAGAGACAGAACACACATATAGACACAGCTTCTCTGATCATCATTGCTTTGTTATTCTACATTTTATGGCTATTTGTATATAGTGCATATAAAAAGATGGCCTATGAACTTCATTCCAGAATCTGGAAGAGGAATGTGGATTATTTTGCAGGGGCACATCATCCTTGAGTCTACATAAGAGATTCAGGTGGTTTTCTGAACAGTTCCTCCTCAGCTACAGA
This sequence comes from Upupa epops, assembly GCA_013397515.1. Classification (NCBI taxonomy): domain Eukaryota; kingdom Metazoa; phylum Chordata; class Aves; order Bucerotiformes; family Upupidae; genus Upupa; species Upupa epops. The sequence goes on from VZRI01012864.1 coordinate 12,371, forward strand.
ACTGTGATTGTTACCTTACCCCAATAACTGTGTTGGCAACAATTTTGACTGCCAACGAACGTATCATTCTGAGCCAAATGAGAATGTTTTATATCAGTACAGAAAATTGGAATTTGGCTAAAAAGAAAAAAAGCGAGACCTTTAGGCGTTGTCAATTATACAAAGACTTCCAAATAAATGAGTTTGGTGTGCTTCAGCCAAACACTCCCTACCTAGCCAGCTATGCGATGGTGGAATTCACTGACATTTTATTACTAATTCAGAACTCAATGACAATCTCACTGAACTTAATGTGCCTTGGATTGTTACTCTGACTCAGAGTGGAAGTGAGCTTTGTATTCTTCTCTCTTATTCTGCACTGAATAGTGTCACCTTGATTGTGATAGTACTTTATCATAAGTAAGCTGGAAAAGTGCAGTACCTGCCATTATATACGTTTATAATAATTCTTATGGCTTGTTTTTTTTCCAGAGTTACTCAAAAGGGCATAAATAGAAAAGGATAAAATAGTAATGGGATTGGTTCTTCATATGTTCAAAACTGTTAGAAACATGAACACACTATCCCTTTTCTACACCATTCTGAACTAGTACAGTCATTCATAGCTGTTATAGAAGTGGTAGACAAAGAAACTGTATTCAAAGCCTAAGAAGTCAGGACGTCACAGGGTATCCTATTTTTAATTCTGAAGAAATCTATTTTTATACAACAACAACAGAAGTGTTTCAAATAAAAGAAGTACAGAACCTATACCTTTCTAAGAATATATACTGGTTTTACTTTTAGATTATAACCTGTCCATGTCAGAATCACAACTACTATTTGCTTGCAATAGAACAAAAATATTCTTTTTGTTTTTACTAGTTGTCTCATTACTATGAAAAAAATCCCTACCCTTCTAACAATACTGAATACTATAATAAAGAAGACAAAGATGCTGTCAGGTAAGTGTTCACTTGGCCTCCTCCTTTGGTACATCTGGATGGTTCTGATTCTCTTTGGAATTTGTAAGTAAAAGGTAAATTGACTGAATCAACCCTTGTAGTCAAGAAGTGGTGACAAACACCACATGAAGATACGGTCTGCACATAGTACACGGTACATAATGGTTAGACATTAGCATTGACCAACTCAGCTAAACTACAGAAACTTAACTGAGTACAGAGTGGCATTTCTCCAGTAAAAAAAAGAAATAAAGAAATCTGCAAACCAATCTATTAATTTTGAGAATCATTAAAAAGAAGCTTGATTTTTTCAGACAACAAATAATGAGTCTTTATGAGGAGACAAAATTCATCTTCCAAAACATGCACATTCACCTAAGGTGCTTGATCTATGGAAAGATTCAAAATTTATCTTCTTTGCTGAGGTGATTCAAGAATTTCTTTGCTCCAGTGAAGTTAAATAAACTTAACCATAGCAGAATGAAAAACCTTGTGGAGAATGATTAGAAAAATCTTTCCCCAAGGTACATGTTATAGTCATGAGGAGTTAATCAGAAACCAGGTGTAATTTTGTAAGATGATATCCAATAGTCTTAGTATGGGAAGAGGAGAAACAGTGCCTGTAAACTAGGTGTATCTTCTAAGGGATTACCTATTAATTGTTGTAATAGATAATACATTTTCCATCATTTGACAGAATGTTAGTCTGGTGATTGAGAAACCTGGGAATCAAAGAAAGGATTTAAGCAGAAATTAGTCTGTGGATTTTATTTTGTTTTGCATTTAGTTTCTGACTCCTTAGCTTCAGTGAACTTGTCATCTGTGATCAGCGAATGACATGACAGACGTTGCACAGTCACGACTTTGGAGCTCTCTTCAGCTTGGTCCTCTGCCAATTTAATGAGCTATGCAGACTACCCCAACCAATATTTCACCTTGCTGTCGACTCAGCTCTGGTAGCTGGTATTAAAAGACACCTCTCAGTATCCCTCAAGGGACAGAAGAACACTGTGAATTAATTTAAACGAGCAGTTCAATCTCTACAAACTTGCTACAAACTAATGAAATTACACGGTCAAGCAATGACAGACTTGTGCTACACTTAAGCTCCTTTAATGTTAGTTTCAAACACCTAAGGTAACAAAAAGATCCTTCAAGAGAAACTCCTTATTTAATGAATACCAGTTAAACACAAAAAATGTGGTGGTGTATTAATGTTCAGAGAACTTTAGGTGTTAAAACAAAAAAAACCTGAAAAGGAAAAGACAATGTATGTTCCTTTATTTCACCTTCTTTAATGGAAATCTTTGTTAAAAGTTCTGTATTGATACAACTCCTAATGAAAATTTATTTACTTTCCAGCAGGTACTTTGTGCTGATTAGGTGAGAAAAGATTGCATTCTTTCCAGCTATTTTTAACGCAGCTAATGATTTTCTTAGGGGTGAACAGCTTCTTATTTATCTTCTGATGCTTTCCTTGACAGGGACAAAGTCAGGACAAAAAGGTCTTCATTGCTACATTACTACAAGGCAAAAATATGGGTCTGCTTCCTGCAGATGGTTCTGCTAGCCCAGGTATTCTCATATATATGGGGCATAATTTTCCTACGTAGGGTGTTTGTCATTTTGAAGATTACAGTAAAAAGACCTATCCATTAATTGGTTATCTTAAATGCCAGTGTATTTCTAAGAAGCACCTGTTTGAAAATAGCACAGCATTATTCTGGCTTTATTAAATACTCTGCAATTGCCCTTCCATTTATAGCAGTTTCACTTTCAGGATAGCTGTGTTTTAGAAAAGGTTTAAAATCAGTTGAATCATCAGTTCTTCTGGGAAACACTGTAATAATCTGCTGGCTCTTCATACCACATACAGGCTTTTTCTAATGCTGTCATGAGGACAGTGCCTATCTCTCTGTCATACTACATAATTAATGAGTTCAATAACTTCACAAAGCAATTAAGACATGATACAGTAAATCCTTCATGTTTTACTGAAATAGTGAGGTTTCAGCCTCTGGTATGGATTGGTATTTTCAAGATCATACGTGCAATGGAAAAGTGGCAGCCTTACAAGTGATTTCTGTTGTGGAGTTTGTTTGCCCTAAGTTAGAAATACATCTGTTTGCTGAAATTTTGTGGAAACTTCCTCAAGTATTTGGCATAAAGAACTAGAGTTTCTTTCACGTAACTGTGATGCATTATCTTGTTTCTCTTAACCAATAAAACATACTAAAATTACACTGAATCCATCTGCATTTAGCTTTTACATACGAAAATATTTTTGCAATTGCCATATGGCACTTCACAAATTTCTGATAACAAGTAGCAATGACACATTTGTAATGGGATGTCCCAGAGCAATTCCATCAAATTAGAAAAAAGCACAATGGAAACATGAAACAGATTTAGCAGTAAAAATGTGTTTACCTTCATATGTTCCACTTTCTAGGAGAGCACCACTTTTCTCCAATTCCATAAAATCTTCAACAGTGATGAAAATATAGTCCACACCAGGGACTTCCCCCTCCTTATGTGGTCTTGTGGTGCCTATTAAGATGAAAGATACACTGTCAAGCACGTGACCCAAATGTACAACAATCTTTTCTAAAGTTTTGGAAATTTACAAAGTAAACAGTTTATGCAACACATTATGTACCACATCTTCCTGTGAGGATGTCTTTAAAAACCATATACCCACATTTGTCGAAGCTGACAGAGGCACAGAAAATGCTTGTTTAATATCATGCCAGACATTCTTCGGATCTGTACGTTTTTATTCTCACCAATAAAAATGTACCATACAGTTACGCTTTCTGTGTTACCAGAAAGACCCTCAGTGACACAAGATATCCAGGAGGTAGCACAAACCTTCAATGTGTTTCTATGGCTTCAACCAAAGTCTCACCCACAATTTGTTGGCTTCACAATCTTGTAAACATTTATTTAGTAAAAAAAAATTACAATAAATCTCTTAAGTAAATCTGTAAGGGTTATAGTCACACTGCTTGTTTCAGTTCTGTAAGAGGACTTGATAAATGGTTAAGCTTAAAGGACTGACTGCCTCAAATCACTGCTAACCAAGTTGCCAAAAGTGTTTAAATTGTAATTGTTTCTATTGCCATCTCTGGATGACAGAACTCCATAAAAACTGACAGACAAGATTTCATACACACAGAGAAGTGACTTGGCTTAGCTAGCAGAATTTGAGATGTTAGCATCTCAATTTGACCTAATTTCCTAATGGTCCAATTTATTGTGTACTATCTCTCCCTGCTTTGACTGAAAACACTAAGTAAGTTTCAAGGCTCCATCTGGAAATGGAAGAGATTTAGGCCCTTCTCATTTTCAGAGTGTTCTTGGTCAGTCAATTCTTTTTCAATACTGTATTTCAAGACGATTAAAACTGGGAAGCAGCTAGAAACCAGATCTGGACAAAAATTTAAAACAATATCATCCAAAAGACTGCCTAGCTGCTAAAAGCTCAATTCAGTTGGCCATACATAGGATATATGGGTGCCTCACATATTCATGTGAAGCTATCAGACATGCGGTGGTATAAATATCCCTTGCTTTGTCCCAAATGCACAAAATTATCATTGTGCTGCCCAAAATACAGCCGTCTTAATCTCACACTGAACCCTACTGAATATCTTCAGTTAGAAAAGACCTTTAAATATTCTACTATGGAGCTAGTCTATAGCTAGACCTAACAGAGATGTCTGTGCAACGAAGAGCACAACAGAAGTGCAAGGTTGTCTCTGTGACAATGACAGGACTCCCATGCTCTCAGTTGCCAAGCACTGTATGGCCTTTACAATTGTCAAAATTCCTTGCTGTCAGTGGAGAAAGAGAGACAGAACAGAACCTTAGGTTATCTGCAGTGCATGCTACAGATAACTCTGTCTCCCCACAGGCAGCATGAATGTCTAAAGCAAAGACCAACTGAACCCAAGAAGCTGATACTACAGTATCTAAGAAATATGTTTTGATAAATCTCTGACACTTTCCCCTCAAATTCCTGATCCTAATTCCATTTTCATCTCACATTTAAAACTAGAACTCATATTACTTGTCTGTTTATTCATATTTCATATTTGCATAAATAGGATCTTAGGATTATTACTATTATGTTTCAGGGATGCCATGGTTAAAGCAGACACTTGACTTGGATTGGCCATAAATATGTTGAATTTACCCTCCATGGAACATCTTATCCCTGGGGATGCTGTAGCATTCTCAGAGACCTCCAGCCCTTTGTGAGAAATATGCAGAAGCACAAGGATTCTGGCAACTCCCCAAGCTCCTGGGAGTTCTGCTGACAGCACAGACATCAGATGCTTGATCTGCATGCTCTCTCCTGAGGTATTTTTTACTCGCAAAATCTATTGACAGGAACTGTGTCTCCCTAGCAAAATACTTTGGCAAATCATTCCTAGACATGGCACAGGGAAGAAGCTGGCATTACTAGTTGAGTACCTCTAGATTACTGTTTCCTCAATATTTTTATGTAGCTAATCCAGGATTATTGAACGTTTATCCACCAGACAAAAATAAAAGATACATACAGTGTGGAGGAAAGCTCTGCTTTGAGGGAAAAGTTAGACAGGATGACCTACTGAGGTCACACTCAGTCTAAACTTTCAACAATTCTGTGAGGTTAAGTCTTAATATGGTCCAGTTTGTTTTAAACACATGGATATTCAGTAGTCATATTCAGCAGACCACAGAGTCCAACAACAGACTGGGTTACTCCTGTGTTTCTCTGCTTTGGTCATGGTTGTTGGTCAGCTTGCCCAAAAAAGCATACTGGATTCTCTTAAATTTGGAGCTAAATCCTTCTGCACTTATGTGACTTAGTCACGTAACTTTAGACATGGTATGTATGTGATAATGTCTGCATATGCCCTGCACTATGAATGGAATATTCTGTCTAATCGGCTTCCTCTATTTCACATTAAACCTATGGTCTAATTATAGACTACTCTCTAGCCTGAACACACTGCTTAACTCTAGCCTGTCTGTTCTCAGGCTGAATTGCTTGTCACCTATCCTATGTGTAATGCAGACATGTGGTGCTCTGCATTTGGACCTGAACATGCAATTACTTTGTTCTATAATACTCCAAGATTTCAAATAATTCCTTATTTGCCACAGCTAAAGGATTTTTGTAGTAAAGACCACAAAAACTCCACTTGAAAATCACCAAGTGTGCTACTGTACACAGCAGTTTCTTCATTCAGTCTCCTCGAATCACAGTTTCCTAATGGCTTTCCTAGGTGACTAAATGGTTACTGGTAATTTTACAGTGTATTTTCCTTTCTCCACTTCTCTTGCACCCCATGGTTTCATTAGATACTCCAGCATAGAGGTGAGGAATCCTTTCTTCTGAAAATTTAAATGAAATCGGAAATTTTACAAATAAACATTTTTAAGGAGAAGCAAATCTTCTATAAACTCTCTTGCCAGTTCTACCTATTCCTGCCAAGTCTGTCTTACAGTGCCAGGAGATACTACTATCACTCAGACAGTAACATGGAAGATTCCACCCTCTCTTTTTATAATCCTAAGGGAACTTGCTCCATAAGCTCTGCGTTGTATCGTTTACTCAGGGTTATACTCCTATAAGATGACAGCTACTCACTTTTTTCCAAAAACTGAGAGAAGAGCAAATGATAAACGCTAGCTGCTTGTGTTCAGGATGACTTTTCCCCCAGGTATAGATGTTTCCCTGCCCATCACAAGTTTATTGTTCTTGATAAAATTCTACTGAGCCCCATTTCCCACCTGCATTTATTCTCATTTCCTCAGCCCAGAGGACCTGCTTGCACATGGTTAAAGCAATTCCCCAGCTAATGGAACAATCAATAGGTATTGCCTATTAATCCTTTGCCCTGGAGAAACTGCTGTTAATAGTTGCACTGGCCTTTACACTGTTCCATAAACACCTCAGACTTTACAATATGTAGGTTTACAGACTTGAAAACAATTTACTGGAGAGACTTAAAAGCCATCATGTCTGAACATTGAGGTCTATATACAGGAATTCCATAGACCATAGGCAATTTTCCTTTTTCCTTCCTTTTAAACTGATGTAGAGCTACTGCTAGATCTACATAGATCTAGTTTTAACTGCATTCATACAGGCAGACAGGCCTAAATTCTATGATGAATCAAAGCTTGAAACAAAAGATTAATTCCAAATTCCAATTAATTCCATTAATTCATATTTCTGTTCTACAGGGGAACGTCTTGTTATACAGTATCAAAGCTTAATAGGACACACTTGCTACTGCTTATAATATTTAGCCTTTTATTAATATAAAATGAAAATAGGAACCTAGTTACCATGGTAACATATGAAAAAATAATCTTTGAGTTCCATAATGAAAGAACATGATACTTTTAGATCTTGCAGGATCAAACCCAGCAAGGGATATGTGCACTACGCATATTTATGACAAATGCAATCTATTGTTGCTGTTGAACAGAAGACACAAAAGAAGTAGCTTGCAAATAATGATGACCTGTCTGTACAAGTGAGTGCTGTCACACAATAAGTAGGAAAAACTAGAAGTTACAGAAGCTTGATCTACAAAATCTAGACTGGTACTGACTTTCTTTAATTTCATCAGTACTACTTGCATCGTTTATGAGGTGAATATTAAGGTCATTCACTAAGCAATTAGGCTGGATTTCTAACTCCAAGATGGATAGTTAGTATAGTTTAGAGAGACTTAAGCTATGTGGCAGATACCCTTTTTTAAAAAAGGACCCTTTGACTTTGCAGCTTTCTTCTTCTTCTGTTCTACAGGGGAAAGAGGGCGATCTGCCATATTTCAGTGCAGGCTTTCCATGCTTAGTGTTAAGTGATATGATGGTGCTGTATTTTTGGAAAGGAATTTGGTGCTTAGTAAATAAATAGCCTTAGAATAAGTATTGTTCTTTTAACTGAGTCTGAAGCACCTGAGGGTATAAATTTAGACAACTAAGAAACCTTCAAAATGAATATGGAATGTGCTAGTTTAACAGCAGTGAAGTAGATTTGAAATGCTGCTCAGTCTAGATTCTCATTACAAGCAAAAAACCTATAAAATTATTAACTATGGAAGAGCTCAAGAATTGAAAGCTACATACTAGTTGTACAAGTAGGGAAACAACTAGGAATTTATATGCATATTTTTAATCTCAGCATCCAAGTACGTAACTAAGAATGTACTAATGCTTATTTGGGAACAAGATGCTCAGTTTGACTTTGAAAGCATTTCTATTTCTAAGTTTAAGTCTTCCCCATCTCTATCCCACTCAGCTACTTTCAAAAGCAGGAAAGGTGCTCTTTCAGTATTTCTTTTGCTGATAACTCCATACAGTTATGCATGATAGGGGAAGAGGCAAATTGTGTCTGTGTAAGCACAGGAATTAGTTACAAATATCAGCACTATGACCAGAACAACTCAAAAGTGTTCTATGCTCAGTAACATGGGCACATTCTCAAGAGCACTTCATCCTTGCAGAGTAAATAATCTACATTTTACAGTCTTTGAAAGCATTACAAAAGGATAGTATCACACGATTAGTCTTCCCATACAGTCTATATGGTGGTCATGACAGTAGAAGTAAAGGCCTTGGTCTGCATGTTCCAATACCTATTCACAGGCTTAGTGCACAGGTTTCAATGCTCTAAGCTTATAGGCAAATTATAAGTAAGTATATTATTAATTTTTTTAAGTGCAAGTTAAGGACAAATCCAACACACCTCTTCAGTATCCAAACACCTTCAGTTATTTAGCTGATCTGCATTTGGATTCAGATTCCTACTACATCAGGTAAATACAAAAGCAAAAGTGTGTCATTGACACAAGGATTTACAGTGTAAATGAAAAGCGCAGTAACAACCCAACCCTTTTTGTGAAATGATCTACTGCTAGATGCATTTTCCACATACACAGAAGCAAATAAGGCCTTACTGAGCTTATTTATTCCAAATACAATAAAACATAAAGAGAGGAAAAAATCTTTAATACGTAAACCCTTTTTATTAAGCATTCTACTGGAAACGTGTTTGCTAATTCTGCTCTGTACAACAGCTTGCTGTGGAATGTGGTATGCCAGGCTGTCATACATTACAATAGCTGGAGGGATCCCTCCTGCAGAAACAGACTGCTAATCTTTAACAAACTTCAGCTGAGCCCTTGATATGACCTTGCATACACTCTGCCTTAGACAAATTCAACAATGTTTAATTAGCTCTTTTGTTTGTTTGCTAAATTACTCTGGGACACTATCACTGTGAGGAACTGAAATGTATGGGAAATTATACCTATCTTGTCAAATTACTAACTGCAGTATGCAGAGAAAAAACACATTCGTCTTGATCTACTGAATTCCCAGCTGAAGAGAATAATAAACATAATTTTCAAGTAAAGTGATTTTAGATGTACTACAAAGCAGGAAGCTTCAAGTGTTTATGAACCTTCTCATAACAACATAAAACACAATGGCATAAGCTCCTTCTTGCCAAGGGTGATGAAGAGGGTAGGTTTTTCCTCTTTTTAAGCATGTAAAGCTAGACTTTCCTTGATTCATCCCTATAAAAATAATTGCAGAGGAGACAAAGGAATACATTCCAGATGATTCTTTAAGTATTTTTGAGCTGTAACAGTTCTAAACTGCATTATTAAGGAGTTTGTGGGCAAATGTGGTCCTGCAGAGGATCTCCAGGTTAATCAATTCAAACACTGCTAGTAAAGGTGCTAAATGGTCTGTAGTTGGACAAAGCCAAGCATTTAGCAGTTGCTGAGTTATGAGACTGCAGCCTTATTTGCAATTTTACCTGTACAGAGAGAGAAAAACTGGACACAGTTTGGAAGAAATGGTGTCCTCCAGCATGTTCTGACCAGGTTTTAGTAGAAAGGCAAAAGAACTTAACTATAATTTATTATAGAACTGGTAGTTTAATTTCTGTGTGTTTAATTCATATAAAATAAAATTTAGTTTTTCTGTCCTCATGCATCATCACTACCCACTGATACTAGCAGAAGCAACACATTTCACGACATGGCTCAACCCACTGCTCAATGAAATTAGGTGAAGAACTTGGGTCATACAAAAAACCCAAACACCTTGGAAAAGAAATCTGACCCATATTTTTAACAGTTTCTAATATACTCTTGGATTAATGACATTGCTTTTACATTGTGATTTTTCCAGAAGAGCAAAACTGAGAAGCAGGTAGTAGGTTGTAGTGCCCATATTCTGCATTTTATAGTGTATAACAGAAGCAGTGACTTCTTGCATTTCAAATCTACCATGTCCATAGTAACACGGTAATCCTGCCTGTATGGAAGGATTATGCATTCAGCCTCTGTTTAGGTTTTCACAATTTCTACACTTGAGATATGTGCATCAGGTAAGTTAGAGAAGTTCCTGCCTGAAGCGCCTTGCTAACCTGGTAGTGAGTGGGACTACGACACTGTAGATGCAGCTATCTTTTCAAATACTGTCTTTTAGATTCAATACTCATTCAGTAGTTTCCAATGAAACACAGCTTGGGGTTTCTATTTCTTCTTTTGGTTTTGTGCAATGTGACAGACGCTGTCCAATGCACACGAAACCGGCTAAAAGACAATTTATGCATTTTAAAAATTAAGTGGAGCTGAACAGCAAAGTAAAACTGTCAGATGGAAATGCCAGTAGTATGAGCTGAGGACTGACAGTGGAAAGTTTATTTATTGCTTTAGCTGATTAATTATGAGAGGACCACTGAAACCAAGACATCCAGAGAAGAAACTCAACACAAGAGCTGTAGGGTCATAGAGACACTTGAAAACTTTTTACATTGTGACATATCCCAAGTGACGCATTACACATGCAAGGACTGATCACTGCACTTTCATGCCATGATCCTGTGACAGGCACTGGTATACTGGGTGTTTCCTTTACAGAGATATATGGCTCACTGTCTGGTAATTATGACATGAACTGGATCACTTTTCTGCTGTGGGCAAGTTCCTCACTAAGTCTTCTAAGATCTACTCTGACCCAACATTAAGCCCAGCCATAGAAGTTTAACTGCATTTGAGAAAATAAATCATTCTTTTATTATTATCTTTCTGGATGCTACCTCTAAGTATGTGGGAGAAGGTTATTAGGAATAACTAAAACTCATTCACCAAGGGGAAATCATGCCTGATCAACAGGTTGACCATAAGCCAGTGGTGTGCCCTTGTGGACAAGAAGGCCGATGGTGTCCTGGGATGCATTAAGAGAGCATAGACAACAGGCTGAAGGAAGTTCTTCTTCCCCTTTAACTCTGTCCTGGTGAAGCCAATCTAGAGTATTCCTGAATACTGCTCTGCAGATCAAAAAAGGCAGAGAACTACTGAAGAAAGTAGTTCTGGTAGGGGAGCAGAAAATCCAGTCCCCTGAAACATTTTCCACTTAGGAAAGGCTGAAAGACCTTGGTCTGTTTAGCCCGGAGAAGGCTATGAGGGGATGCTTACAAACATATTAAGGGCAGGCATCAGGAGGATGGGGCCAGGCTCTTCTCAGTGGTGCCCAGTGAGAGGAAAAGGGGCATGATCTTGAATGGAGACAGTTCCATCTAAACATTAGGAGTAAATTCTTTACTGTAAGGGTGGCAGAGCCCTGGAACAGGCTGCCACCAGAGGTTATGGATTCTCCTTCTCTGAAAATACTCAGAACTCCCCTGGAAGCATTCCTGTAAAACCTGCACAATAAAGCTACTTTATCAGAGGGTTGGACTAGACAGTCTCCAGAGATGACTTGTAACCCCTACCATTCTGTGATTCTGTGATTTTTGCCAAAAGCATCTTAGAGGATGTTAAGAATAGACTTGAGCAAGGAAGTGAGAATACTTTGTGTCATGTTAGGCATGGAATATTGGAGAAGACACTTGCAACAGCAATCAGAAAAGCTGCAGTAATACAGATACCATAAACACTTAAGATGTATTCTATATAATTCCTGGCAAATTCCAAATTGGAAAGATATGGGTATTCCAGCATTTGGAAGTGTTGATCTTACAGGGGTTAGCCAAGTGCCTAAAGAAATCTGGTTTGCAGCACCTAAAGAAAAAGATTAAAAGGAAGGAGAAGACCTTATGAGTCTCTCTGCATTCCACATCACCGCTTCAAAAGGTTGCAGTTTTATTTAAAGCAGTAATGCGTGCCAGCCATGAAGGTCTAGAACAGTATAGGATTTTCTTCATAAAACACATTGATGTCTTAGCAAACACACCTGCAATATGTCCCAGTATCTTTCAATGAACTACTGTATCAGCTTTCCAAACACATAGGAAACACAGCAGTGAATTGCTCTAAAGAAACATTTGAGAATGAACATTTGAAAATCTAATGGTGCTAGATGGTAGGTTATGCTAGACAGTTGGGGGTTTTATTTTGATTAATTATAAACTTGTAGAGTTAATAAATAAAAATAGTCTAAGATTATTTTTCCCATGCTTTAGACATTCAACGTCGCTCTTCTATGGTTTTACACTCTTTCAGGTAAAGGTACAAAAAACCACAATTTGTTACCCTTTTTGGATGTTTAGACTTTGATTCTCATTGCACAAAGAAGTTTACATCCCCATAAGACTTTATCCTAACTATAAACAACAGTTTTTTCCATTGAAGTGAACATATATGCAGAAAAGGATTGTCTGACTAATCAAGGGGTGCTGGGGAATTGTGATGAGAGACTCATGTATGCATGAGCATTTATGTTTCCATACATTCCTCCTGCTTCACACAAGTACTCTGCTAAAGCAAGCTAGACAGAGAGTTTTGATGCTACTAATATAATAAAGGTACACCTAATTACAAGTAAAATGCTTTCTACTGCTAGAAAACATTAATTAGAACATTATTTCCTTTGGAAAGCCCTTCTTAAGGCCTTTGTAAGAATAAAGCCTCTTTTGGGATATGTCTGATTTTTGCAGCTCTTTGAAAAGCATAAATGAAGTTAAAGAACTACTTGTATAGTAATCTGCTAGCACATATAAGTCTGCTAAACAGGTATTACAGACAAACATTTCTCTGGTGCAGGCAATTTTATTATTCCTACTGATAGTCCAACTGATTGGGAAACCAAAAGGAAATACTATTTAGTATTGTGAAAACATCAATTTATACTGTACATCATCCAAAAATACTTCGGAAAATCTTGGAAACACACACTAGATAATCATGTAGATGGAAAGATTCTGCAATGTCTACAATAACAAACTGAAGTAATCCTAATATTCTTATTGATTCTATATATTTTACTCTAGCTACCCCATATAACGTCCATTTAATAGCATGTTTTAAAAGGATTTGTCAAGGTGTTAGCTACTGCCACGAAATCTCCGAAAATATTTATAAATGGATTTTCTAAATCTACAGTCTTACTTTGAGAGGCATCAAAAGGAGGACTGTGGAATAGGCTACCATAGAAACCACCCACAGATACATTCAGAAACAAATTCACTTCAGCTGTTTTGGAAGTTTATGTCAGCAACACCAAACAGTTCATTAATTAATTGATTGTATGAAACAGTAACATGATTTTAAGGATTATTTACTGATTAGGGTAGATGAAATACAGAAAAATGTGGGGAGTTAATTCTTAAAATAGGAAAACTATCTATATGTGTGAATGAAAAAAAATCTATGCTTAAAACATGGCAGTCTTCAGAAACAAGTCTATTCTTTCTGCCTGGTCTTCACAGCTGTGTTCTCTACTTCTGAACAGTGCCTATCCAACAACGCACAGTAACAAGAGTCAATACAGCACACATTTCTCCTTCTGAAACAAAAAGTACTTTGTAAAAGTACAGTAAGGGGTGTCTAAATCATAGAAGAGTTACATATTACTTGGATTTCCTTATCTTCCAGTCCATAGTCTGTTTTGATGGGTGTATTCCTTGGCTTTCCCCCTCAAAAATGACATACAGGCTAATCTCTGCACCCTTCACCAGACAACTGGACTATATGTTAGTTTTGTGACACAATATGCTAGTATGTCACAGTGCATACTATTGCAATCATTTTAACAAACAAAGAAATGAATGCATTTCTGTGCAATGCTCTGTGCAACACCAGCAGCCTTGCAGCAGAAATCCCTGGTGGCCAACTGCTACCCATCCAGCAGAGCAAACACTGAACTGAGACACAGGGAACTGTATTCCCTCAGTAGGGATCCCATCAGTGCTAGACAGGATTTCTTACTGTGGGATGCCACCGCATGCTGCAGGAAGGCTTTGAGCAGAAGGACAATCATGCTGTGGGACTGCTTCCCACACCAGCACTGCTCTGTCTGAACAGCAGCTCATTTCTCCTGTGAAGGTTACAGGCTAGCCAATACTATACCTTTTGGGCTTATGGGGATAGCAAAGACATGTTTTCTTGTCTGCTAAAATAAGGGAAAGCATTTTTTTTTCTTCTTTCCTCCTCATAATTTCCACTACAAGGAGGAAAAGTAGGATATCCACAATAATGATGTGGACTCTTTGGTAAAACCTTTTCTGTTGCTCTTCTTCATCCATTGTTTCTCAAAGGGAATAAAATTTTGAGTGAACTATGACCTTACACAGCAAATAGCAAGAAAATACGATGTTTGATTTTTGTGTTTTAAAAAGTCCAGTTTACAACAGTGGGAGAAAAAATGTACTCTCCTTCTTTTGAGTAAATAAATGCATCATGGAACACTTCTACTACATTATTCAGTACATAACTATTTTTTTGAAAACACCCTAGTTTTCATATGCAATTACATTTCCTAAATACATAGGTCCTTATAAAAAACCACTATTTGAAACAGATATTTTCCCAACCATTTTTAGGAGAAAAATCTCACACTATTTTCAGCTTAACTGGCATTAATGAAAAAACTTCTCATTCCTCAGTAACAAGTTGAATAAATTATTTATATGGGAGTCATTATTTTACTGCATACTCACAAACTTAAAAGTGCATGCTTCAGATTTAGATATTGTGACTATCTTCAAGTTTTCAAAAGAAATTTAAAAAACCGTGTTCATTCCTCTTTTGAAGATATAAAAAAATAAGCTTAGATTTAACTTCAAAGGAGTCAAGTACAGTGAAGGTGAGGAAATAAATGTCACATAATTCTGAATGTGGGGAAGCCCACTGCTATTCTTATCTCCTACAGAAATTATTTTTGTGGCATAACTACAGCACTGGTGAAGGTCGTTTCGTGAGGACAAATCGCTCCAAGTAACGGACAATTTTCTCATTCTAGGGGAACATAACTGATGTGCAGAAGGTTTCGTCTGAATAAAGAAGATGCTTGGGACAACCTGAAAGATTTCAGTTCCATGAGTGACCTTGATATATTCAGCAGCGCTGAAAGGAAAGTTGGTGAGTGGCAAGTGTTACTCTGGTTCATTAATTAAAACTGCTGCTTTTCATGTGCAGAGAGGCTTCCCTTTCTGGTATGACAAGCTGCAATGATGAACCTTACAATATTCAATTCAGTAGTCCCTAGAGATGAGTTAATTCCACTTATTTCAGCTTCAAACAAATATCAAGAACTGGCATCTGTTGCCACTGATGATAACAGACAAATTAAAAGTATCTTTATAAAATTGAAACTTATCTAATTATACTACTTTTATTTTTATGGTTGCATTTAATTACTGTTTAAGAATTTGTAGCTCTAATAATTAGTATCCAAAAACTGAATTCCCTGGAGAGGGTGGGTCAATGATTTTAGATCCCCTTCTGTCAGAGAATGTGAATATTCCTTATAATGATGTCCTTCCTTTCCTTTTAAGCATCTTTGCATTTCTCATTCTTCTAAGATCAATTAATGAGCTATGTTAAATATCCCATTGCTTTTTAACAGTAATAATCTCTCTGATCTAAATCCTAATGCAATGTTGTTTTTTTTCTGGCTTCACACATCATTAAAGCAGTAGTTCCTTCAGCTCAACATGCAGAATTGCCACTGTATTCAACAGCAGTACAATTTGTGATGAACTTATAATTCGCCAATTTATGGAAAGTGGTGTAAGTGACACACGTACATTGCTTGATAAATTAATTGTTAATCGAAACACGTGCTTGCCATGAAATAAGGCACATGTTCAGAGTCTAATTTTAAAAATCCTCATGCCACCTAGCTTCTCCTTACTTGAGCAGCAGTCAATCTCTATAGCTTAACAGCTACTCTTGAAGGAAATATTTTTATGAAACAAATACAACATAATCTTTTATTTTTAATGTGTGTTATTAATCTCATTACATGCAGCAGCTCTAGAAGACTTAAGATCTTGTTTTGGGGGGAAGAGTAACCTTTTATTCTCATCCCTTTTCTTGTGATCCCTTGAGATAGTTTGCAGCTCCCCAGTTTTTTAGGATAGAGGAATAAAACCAGTTCTAATAACTAGTGTTTAAGTTTCTGACAGCTGTTAAAGGTAGTCTTCAGTGCCTTGGCTAACAAACCCATATGTTCTTATCATCACATACTGGAAAACGTAAATTCTGCTGTATGTTGAAGTAGTAGTGTTATTGTGTAACACAGTGCCATGGACATTCAAAGGATATTATTATGTATACTTTGAGAAAAACTCTTTTAGGTCAATATGTATCTATCTATGGCCTAGTTCTACACAATAGATTCAAATGATGGTAGACCAAACACTGATTTTCCTCCATGAATTTTCTGGAGCAAAAAAATGTACTTTTCAGTGGTAAGGTTTCAGAGATTCCATAGAGAAAGAGAGACACAGACTAGCAGAGAATGTGGGAGAAGTGCTTATTCATGCATCCTTATGAACTGAATCCACAGATCCCATGGACCAGACAAAACTCTGCTTATTTCTTTGTGTGTACTTTGATTGAAACACTGACAGTAGTATCAGGAAAACTTTCCTTTGTTATTTGCCTTTGATTGCCCTTCTCTAATTATTATCCTAGCTGATTGGGCCAAGATCCTGTTATTTTTAGTCTGGTACAATTCAGGTCTGTGCTGAACAATCAAACCTCCAAGGCTTACTGTGATTTCAGTCAGGCTGATGCTCCAAGTTTCTCCACTGACTTCAGAAGATATTTAGGATTGTTAGTTTCCTGCTTATTAGCCTCCAGACTGTGCCTGAAATTAGGTGAGGTAAACTCAAGCTAAAAGGTCCCAGTTAAGGGGCTCTCACTAGATAAATCCAGTCAAGCATTTTCTCCCAACAGATGATTAATAAACCCACAAAAAATTCTCAAATTATCCCAGCATCACTTTTCTGGAAAGGAGTTACCTGAAATATGGCCCCAGCTACTAGGATGGGGGCAGTTCACACTTTCAACTAATGTAGCTGTCAGTGGGTTGGACTGAAATACATCACTGTGGCAACAGATTCCTAACCCTCTGGCTTAGGAATGACAACTTTAATCAATTGTGTTTCAGGTGGTTTCTGGAGTTACAACCCCCCCCCAAGAAAAAAAAAACCATACCGCTGACCAGCCTGGCCAAGTCAGAGCTGGCATAGCTGGTGCCATCAAACAGACCTCGTTACTCAAATGGTAATAGCTCACTAAAGGTTTCATTTATGAACTTATTGTAAATCTGAATCAAAGCACACAAGGATAGTCACTCACAGTAATCCAAAATCATACAAATGAGTTTCTAAAATCTGAAAGTAAATTTTAGCCAAGATAAAAACTGTCATAATAAACCAATAATCAATCCCAGTAGACACATCTTTTTGAGTTTACCTATAAGAAGGGATGCCTGCTGCAAGTTTCGATTCAATAGAGCACAGTACATTTTCTTGGTGATACCAATTGCTTAAGAGTTCCTCCCTGATATATGTTCAATGCTATGGCGTGACTGCTAAAGCAGCAACAAGCACCTGAGAAGTGTTAAAGACCAAAGAGCATCAGCTGTAGCTGATCCTATAAGTAATCACACTCTTTTAGCAGAAAGATAAGAATTCAGTTTAAACCAATTCTTAAGACTAAATTAATTACATTAATTTAATTAATTACATTAGTGCATCTCAAACTGCATTAAAAATGTGGTTTTACAGAACTGTGAGGTGATTTCAGAAGCTGTTCCCTACTGCCCCTCCCCTGTTGCTTTATTATTACCAACAAAACTGTGGTTTTACCTCTGTATAATACAGGGGGTATTAGACATAATGTTTTTCAGTTGTTAATCTGATAACTGATAATTTATAAATTACTTTCCTGAAGTCAACAAATAATAAAAATAATAGGCCGCTCCTGCCATCAACAGCAAAACTGCAATTCAAATGAGATGACTGAATCCTACCATTAAAAAACGAGACAAACATCATAAGCATCAACAGAGTGCTGTACCTGACAAATCATGAGCTCTCTTGTCATGAAGAATAAGTCACACATATGCCTGTATTTGCATAACCGAACATTTCTTATTGAAAGTGAGACAATCTTCATTTCAGTGTTATTAATGAATATAAGATACTGTACCTTAACAATAAATCTCCATCAAAATCCAAGGAATTATGGCACATTACTTACAATTAATTTACAAGGTTTAATTATGGATTAATATTTACTAATATCAGTAAAAAGGAAAATCTGCTTTAGAGAAGCCAGAGACATTAGCTATGTCTCAGATCACTTTTAAGCCCAAATATTAGTACTGTCAAGACATGCAGGATGAATAGAGTAGAAACATTTGCGCTCACCAAAACATAATTATGAGAATCTAGGAGAACAAAAAGTAAAAGTGAAATGTAATGCCTCTATCTTGAAGAATGTATATATGAGGGTTTTCTTCTTTGGGACAGCTCCTCAGTATCCAAACCTTTCTAGTAGAAGGTGATGTCCCTACACTGCAGGTTTGACTTGCTACCACCAGGAGAGCAGGAAGACATGCAGTTTATTTTGTCTCAGGCCCCTTTCATGTGTTTTTGCAGCACACAGCATTTGTCATTAAGCTGTTTAAATGTGAACACTGCTGTGCTCACTTAGTCAGGAAATACTGCTGTATGCAGAGTTGCCAAACCTTAGCTAATACTGCTGTTACAAGTGTTTATCCAGGGGAGAATGACAGTGAGTTTTGGGTGGATGAGGCATTGCTGCAGTCTTTACTGAAACAGCAAAACATCAACACAAGCAACTCTTGGGCCACCATGCTTAGCAGCTGAAGGTAGGAGCCGTCTACACTTTGGGAAGTGATTTCTCTCCTGAGCATCAAGTTTGCCACACAGTACATCTTTTATACAGTTCTTGAACCAGTTCACATGGAGTAATATCCCACTCGTGTACTGGGAGTAACCAGATCGAATTTCAACATTAACTTCCACTTTGTACTTTTAGTTTACCACAGGCAGTCACAGAACTCAAGAAATTCTACAGCCAAATCTATCAACCCATGAACAAGACAGGTCTACCACTGGTGCAGTGTCTTTCTCGATCACTTGTCAAAACCAGGATATTTTCAATTACTAAGTAACGAGATCTCACATCAAGCTGTGACTTTAACATCTGACATGCACAATTTAACACTAAGTTCATTGTTTGATTAACTGTGTTTCTTGCTTTTAAGAAGTTTGCTTTATTTTATTTGTTTGCTTAAAAGAATGTACTTGAAAGACTATAGTTTGAATTCCAGCTCTCTGAATAAAAAAACTAATTAAATGTGATACCATCATTTTATGTTTTGAAAACCTACTCAAGAACAGAAATTTTTGAATAATTTTATATTGAGGAAGAGAAATTACTGGAAACAAGGCCTTTTTTGTTTTAGCTACAGTAAATGTTGTCCTAAAAGTTGACTTAAACAACGGCAGCAGTAACACAGCCCTGTATTGGCTGAACTCCACAAGCAGAAAGGATGAGGAAGGAGAGCTTTCAATACACTGGGTTGGCTTAAGGCATGAAGCTGTAAAGGGCAGAAAGCATATTTCTATTAAAGTAGTAGAGGAATGTGTGTACCTAAGTTATATTGGTTGGTTGAATTACAGCTAATAAGGCAATAATTATAAATTGAGTAATTCTGTAATTATTGCATAAACTCACCTCTTCAATTTCCATTGATTCAAATTTTGGCAATATGTATTGCTTGCACATCACTCTGTGCAAGAAACATTGAATGTTAATAACACCTTAGGAAGATGTAAGGATATAAGGCTTAAAGTGAAAATTGGCCTATTTACTATGTAATTCACAGAATTTATTTTTATCTGATTAAAGAAAATTAAATCACCACAAAGAAGTTCTGAGATTCCCAGAATCTTCAGAGAAAATAGAATGAACAATGGTGATCTGTCAAAAACATTTGCATTCGTGTACACCTATTGAAACACTTTACCCTCCTCTTGAGATATTATTCCAAGTACGTACACAGTAAAGGATATTGCATACCATGTGCTGTCAGAATGCAGAAGATTACTTCCAGGTTTTACTAGTCAACAACATTCTAAATATGTCATCTTATAATCACATGAAGATTTTGGAAATGACATGATGACACAAAGCTGGGTGGTGTAGCTGACACCCCAGCAGAGTGTGCTGACATTCAGCGAGACCTGGACAGGCTACAGAGCTGGGCAGAGAGAAATGTAATGAGGTACAACAAGGGTCAGTGTAGAGTCTGGCATCTGGGCAAGAAAAATGCCAGGTACCACTATAGGCTGGGGACTGATCTCCTGGAGACCAGTGTAGGAGAACGGGACCTTGGGGTCCTAGTGGACAGCAGGATGACTATGAGCCAGCATGTGCTCTGGTGGCCAAGAGGGCCAACAGCATCCTGGGTGGATCAGAAGAGGGGTGGTTGGCAGACCGAGAGAGGTTCTTCTCCCCTTCTACTCACCACTAGTGAGACTGCATCTGGAGTACTGTGTCCAGTTCAAGAAGGAGACAAAGCTGCTGGGGGGTGTCCAGCTCAGAGCAATGAAGATGATGAAGGAAGTAGAGCACCTCCCTCATGAGGAAAGGCTTAGACAGCTGGGTCTCTTCAGCTTGCAGAAGAGAAGGCTTAGGGGTGGCCTCATTAACGTCTATAAATATGTGAGGAGTGGCTGTCAGGAGGATGGAGCCAGGCTCACCTCAAGGTCATCTGGTGATAGGACAAGGGGCAATGGGTGCCAGCTGGAACAGACGAGGTTCCATATAAATATCAGAAGCAACTTCTCCACAGTGAGGGCAATGCAGCTCTGGAACAGGCTGCTCAAGGGGATTGTGGAGTCTCCTTCTCTGGAGATGTTCAAGACCTGCCTGGATATGTTCCTGTGTGACTTGGTCTAGGTGATCCTGCTGTGGCAGGGGGATTGGACTAGATGATCTTTTGAGGTCCCTTCCAATCGCTAATGATTCCGTGTTCATCACTAGAGGGAGTACATCATATTCCTATCAGAATGATCTATTAACAATGTAAATTTTGGATCATTTAATTTTTTTTCCCTGTGATTTATCTAAATTATAGAATTAATGTAGAACTATCTTTTGTCTCTTGAAATAAGTCCTGAAGTGTCACTGCGTAAGAAGATAAAGGCATAATATAGCTTCTTGGATTTTTGATAGCTACAAATAAAAAACAACCAAGTTAAACAGGGTCAGCTGATGCTAATGGGAAACAGTTCTACAGTTTCTGGCATTCTGAAGTGTGGCTGTGGGGCTTCTCTTCTAAAATACCTGAAGGAAAAAATGGACTTACAAAAAAATGGACTTATTACAAAACATGTAGTTGTATCTGCAACTAGCATATATTGAAACAATTTTATTGATTTAAACCAGCCAAGCAGTTGACCCGTGGCTTTAAAGTTTTCAAGTAATTGAAGTCAGGCTTATAAAACACACAGTGCTGTGGGTGGAAAGACTTCAACTGGTCCTTTCACGTGGTGCTCGTATTCTTCAATGCATCAGCACTCTCTCTCAGGTAGAATTTACCAGGCAATAAAACAACTTTGGGGAAAAGGAAAGATTTTATTGGACTCACACCCAACAGAAAGCAGGGGAAAACCCTAAACAAGTAAACAAACAAACAGAAATGCCGTCACACTGCCATTACACACATTCTGAGAAAAATTCTGTCTGGGGGAGGGGAATACACTGTAGACAAACAAATGAACAAGACAGTCCCTGGGGCAGAGGCTACCTCCTGATCTCTGCCAAGTGCAGTAGCTCTAAACCATCCGCATTCCCTCTCTTCCGCTTTTTGGTGAGGTCAAGCACCCTCATGGGCATCATGTGACATGGCCTGCAGACAGGCCAGGACAGGCAAGCGTATCTTCAGATGGCAGCAGGACTTGGGTGCAACAGCCTACGCTTCACCGCCATTCTCTTGGTAATTTGCCAAAGGTTTAAGAATCACAAGCCATCGGCTTCTTTGGCATGCACAGTAGAATCACCAGTTCCTTCCTCTTCTCCCAGCCAAGCAACACAGTGGAATCACAAGTCCCTTCAACTTCTGCCAGCTGAGCAACACAGTCCAGACAAGCAACAAAGGAAAACATCAAACTTCCTGTGGGCTTCTTTCTCCTGCTCACTTAAGCATTTTCCAGTTTCTCAGTGGCCCCTGAGACACAGCTTCTTGCCCCCACTGCTAGAACAAAGGCAAGATAGCGGCAGTCCCTTCCCTGGGGCTTGGGGGCTTTCCTCCCCATAGGTACAGGCAGCATTGTGGACCAGAAGGCTGTTGCTCACCAGTCCTGACATCTCCAGGAAAAAGATCTATTTGCAGTCATTCCTCTGCTCACCACTGCTTCAACTGGCATGGTCTCCAGGGACTATGCTTGCACCAGCTTGTGCTAGCAGTGGTGAAGATGGGTGGATGGCAGCTCTGCTCTGCCACCTACTGCCAATGCTGCTGAGTCAGAAAAGACCTCTCAGAAATCTCCCCCCTCCCCTCCGCTAAATAGGGGAGTGCAACAGTGCAGACACGGGCTCCAAGAGGAACCTGTTTCCATGCAGAAAAACACACTACTAGAAAACCATGGTTTCAAACCGTAACACACATTACAATTTATTCATACTTCAATATTAATTTCTGTCTAAAATTGTACAATAAATAATGCTCACAGCTACATTATATACTTCATAATCCAATAAAGTCAAGAAATTCACTGCCTTTGAATTCGTTTGCTAATATCACAAAACACCACTATGTCAGCTGTTGAACCTTCACAGATTCTTGTGCTGAGCTTTTTGTAGGAAGTTGTATTTTAAAATAAAACCCATGAGATCCATAAAAAAGCCCTCACTCTACAAGGCAGACAAGTCCAAGTGTTTGGCAGGAGCAGAAGACTTTAAGAGAAGATGCTTAGGAAGACACAACAATTAGCACTGCAAAAGGAACTAGTTTGTATGGTAGACATCTCAAGAACAAATATGTTGTGCTGAATGAAATAAACATTTCTCCCAAGTGCAAAATAGCTAAAAGAAAATATCCTAAGGTAAAATGTAAGGGCTCCTAAACACTTATAAAAGCATCATCAGTAGGAGAAACAATAATAGAAAATAATACACCAGTCAACACTACATTATGCACCATCATGTTGTCCAATAGTAGAGTAGGCAGAGTGGTTTATAGCAAGGAAGTTCTCTGACACTGGATGTAGCTGACTATGCAGATGTGTTAAATAATTAATGACAGTCTCACCTGAGTTCATACTGTTTGAAATTTTTGTTGGTAATTTTAATTGTCCCTCTAGCAAGGAAAAAACTGAATGGTATCATAAATGTTGTCTTATTTATTCTTTTTCTTGAAAAAGTTGGAAGTCAAAATGCCACAAGGGCTCAAAAATGTCAGCCTTACTTAAATTCAGTAACTGTCTTTAAAATGTTAATGATAACAGAGGTACAAGAAAACCTTCCATTCTAACTCATAGTTAGAACAGTATCTAATGTGTGATGCTAGATACTAGAAATAAGTCTATTAGCTCCTAGAAAACAGAAGGAAAAATACTTGCATCATATTTACTTTATTTACCCAAATGATCCCAGAGTCTCTAAAGAATATGTTGACTCTGCTACAGCAACTAGTGAATAAATAGATTAGTGGTAAGTGGGAGACAGAAGAGTAAAGATGAGTGTCCTGGTTCAAAATAAACAGAACCAGTTCACTTTGGGATTTGCCCTGGGACACAGCTCACTACCCTGAGTGCATCCACTCCTCTCTGCCCTGGGAATGTAGCCTGAGTGGCAGAGGGGGAAGATGGACAGGTCAGACAGTGAATGGTGGTATGATTCTCCCATGACATCTACCCATCTCATTGACTCTGGAGACATGGCTCATCCTGTCGGTTCCTTTAAAATCCCAAGGAGTTGGCCTGCCAGAGCTGCTGCCTATCTGCCCCTCCCTTCCCCATTTGTGCTGGTTCCCTCCACCTATAAATTTCATCCTGGGGGAAGTACGCTTTCAAGCTCTAGGTCTTCCCATTGCTGTTGTTAGTATTGTTACTGCTATTATTAAAGCTGTTTTAATTTCCAACCTCAACAAAGGCCCGACAAATTTCTTTTTCTTTCTCTCAGAGAAAAAGGGACAGCCTGTCTTAGCCAACTAGTGATTTGCCCAGTCTTAGCCAACTAGTGACAAAAGCTATGAGCAAAATCTGACACAGGTCCAGAGCAGGTTCTAAGATCTCATAATGGAGGGACTTAATATTCAAAATTATACATTATGGACTTATACATTGTGACTGTCTTCCATTATAAAATATATTTTAAGCAAACATTGAGTGTAATGAATAATTATGTGCCTCATAAAATGCCTAGTTCAATGATCCAATAATTAGAAGCTGAGTGTTCATGCACTGAGACTATAAAAAGTTGCACACTTTTAATATAGGAGCTGATTAACTATTGGAATTATTATCATCATAGGTATTCTGTGTCTTTAAAAGTTTCCTTTCATAGGAATTGGTCTTAATTGTTAAAATGGTTGAAGAAACCTATCTATCCCTCATGTAATAGGTAGTCAGTCAACTCCACTCTGATTATGAAACTTCTGCGTCTATGAGTTCAGGATGGGCAAACCAATGAGAATGACACAGAGGCAGTAGCTTCCAAACACAGAAACAGCTTACCTCCACCCATCCATCCATCTGTGGATAAATTATAGTCTATGGAAGATGTATGACACTTATCTTGCATCATTACAGTTCAGAGATTTCAACTCCCAGAGATTAAAACTTTCTCAGTGCTGCTCAAGAATCAGTGATCAATCTCAAATGTTTTATGCAAGCAGACTGCTAACTACCACTCTCCGGTTAGTTGTCTTCTTCAACTAAAAAGTATCTACAGCTTCCAATGAAAACTGGATTTGCCAATACAGTGGTTTAGTCAGACATGTAGAGCAATGACAGAGGAACTGATTTCCTCAGCCTAACCTCTAAGGATAGTACCTTTCTGCAAGTGATGTTGAAATGCATTGGCAGCACTAGGCTTTGGCTGAGATTTGTTTTATGCTTTTGAATACTTAACTCTAAAATAAAAAAGTGCATTCAGAGGAGGACCTTTCTCATTCCCTTCCAGTCAGATACTTGGGAGGGTCTAATGCTACTCTCAAAACATATAGTACTTTTTTCACTAACTCTGTTATGTACACTGAAGTCCATTCTGAATACTGATTTACACCTATGCCTTCTTGTCCCAACCTCGCTAACAAACAGGGAAATGTTTAACAAAATTATCTGGTGTAAAAATGAAGCCATGAAATATAATTTAGTTACAGTAAGCCGATCTCTGGGAACGAAAAATAGGATATTGGGTTTATTGTATTTTAAAGAGTGATCTGTTACTTTATGAGTGATAATGTCTATTTACCTTCTGTGACTGATACAGTGCTGCAGTAAAAAGTGAAATATATTACATAAAAGTAATGTGCATTGAAAAAAGAAACCTAAGATCTCTAGCACTACACTTTATAAAGCCCTGCAGGAGCCCCACAGAATCTCATTTTGGCTAATTAGTATTAAGAGAAGAAAGATTACCAACAGAACAGAACAGGCTGTACACAATTGCATAGCCATAAGTTTTCTGAGGCAGGGTCATGTTGTCTGACAATCATAACTAGAAAAGAGGACATGAATGAACTTAAAATCTCATCCTGTAAAGCCATATCCTTTGTGCTGTGATACAAGGATTCGGTTTTGTTCACAAGGGAATACAGAACTAACATAAACAGGTTTGCTGGAATACTATTATTTCCTTTTTTAAATGTGTATAACATTCTTTTATGCTGTCAAAGAAAACTAATGCCTAGGTTCCCATTTATCTCATATGGTTCTACAATCATTAGCATGAAAAGGCCCTAGAGGGGATACATAATTTCTCCATTTTCTGTAAGCTCTGTTGTAAAGCCATGATGGTACAGATGTGAAGGAGACAAGCATATTCCCAATGGCTACACACTTTTTTTACTTTTCTTTAATTAATGGGTTTGAAATTAACTTTTCATTCTCCATGGACTTCTTGATACTGTAGCTTGTTTAACAAGACACTTTAACAAAGTTGGTTAAAGATGATTACTAAGAATTTTAGTCATGTTCAAAAGGTGTTGAATGAGCTAACCATTGTTATGCTGGTTGCAATGTATTTTTAAAACCCAGCAACTTTGGTGTAAAAATATATCCAACATATGAAATCCATATATATCTCTATATATCCATTTATCTACATGGATATATCATAGAATCATAGAATCATTAGGGATCAGAAGGAACCTCGAAAGATCATCTTGTCCAATCTCCCTGCCACAGTACAACCACCTAGACCAAGTCACACAGGAACAGAGCCAGGTGGGTCTTGAACATCTCCAGAGAAGGAGAATCTACAACTCCTCTGGGCAGCCTGTTCCAATGCTTTGTCATCCTCACTAGGAAGAAGTTCCTTTTGATATTTATATGGAACCTCTTATGTTTCAGCTTGCACCCATTGCCCCTTGTTCTATCACCAGATGACCTTGAGAAGAGCCTGGCTCCATCCTCCTGACACCCACCCCTCACATATTTATAGACATTAATGAGGTCCCCCCTCAGCCTCCCCTTCTCCAAGCTCAACAGACCCAGCTCCCTCAGCCTTTCATGAGGAAGGTGCTCTGCTTCCTTCATCATTTTTGTTGTTCTACGCTGGACACCCTCTAGCAGCATCGTGTCCTTCTTGAACTGAGGGGCCCAGAACTGAATACAATACTGCAGATGTGGTCTCACTAGCGCAGAGTAGAGGGGGAGAAGAACCTCTCTCGATCTGCTAACCACCCCCATTCTGATGCACCCCAGGATGCTGTTGGCCCTCTTGGCCATAAGAGCACATTGCTGGCTCATAGTCATCCTGCTGTCCACTAGGACCCCAAGCTCCCTTTCTCCTACCCTGCTCTCCAACAGGTCAGTCCCCAACCTATACTGGTATGTGGGGCTGTCCTTGCCCAGATGCAAGACTCTACACTTACCCTTGCTGTACCTCATTACATTTCTCTCTGCCTAGCTCTCCAGCCTGTCCAGGCCATATATATTAATCTATATCCACCATGAAGGCACTGTTCCAGTGCACAACTTATTCTTTGTTAATGAAATGTATGTATGTGTTTCTTTTTATTTTTGGAAGAGATAGCATTATTGCTGACACTTGGTATGGAGGGAAATGAATATAATGTGGCTGATATTGTAAAATTTACCATCATATCTATCTACTGAATGATTGTTTTGACAAAACTGTAACACAAACCAAGGGCCACGGCCATGAGTGGAAAGCACCATTTATTGTTGATTCTTTCATAGTGTAAGGATAAGTTGCATAACCTGTCACCATAGAGATAAGAAGAATACCTGTGACCAAAAATACCCAACAGAAAACCCAAAGCTAACAAGAAAGTCCCTAAAAGAAGGAAAACACGGACCAATCTATCATAGAAAATATCCATGAAACTTACAGTCCAAGTCATTATCCAGGTCAGATCCATTCTGTGCAGCAGCCTGTCTGTGGAGAAGAAGGAGAGTCCCACAGAGAGAGACTGCACAACTCTATCTCCCTATAGGGTCTTTGCAAGCAGCTTCCCTTTTGTGTTGTGACACTACTTCAACGTCCCCCCTGAGTCACACACCTATCACCATCCAATCCAGATTCTCACTCCCAAGGGAGTATTATGCTCAACATTCTCCCACAAGAATCTGGACAGGAAAATGGAATAATCCATGTGTTGACCTCAGTTCTCAGCATTTCAATGATTTCTACACATTGCTCTACAGACCAGCTACTAACAAAAATACTTTTCTCCTGCTTGGAAATTGGGTCCCACTTAGAGAAAAGACGATCACCTCATAATTTCATCCTTCTTGTTTCACTTAGTACAGTTTTCAGCTGCGTGTCTCAATGTGCCCTAGAATGACTTTACTTCATAGTGCTTTGTCACACAAAAATAAAGAGCAGGAAAAAAATGTAATAAACAATCCAAATCCTGGATTAAGTTTCTTAATTATTTTATATAGATTTTTTGTAGCTTTTACCATTAAATAAAAAGAGCAATAAGATAAAGTAAGTAATGTAAAGTACACAATGTAAGACTACAAGAAAAACACTCTAAAAATGACATAGAAGAAAATGGCACAAAGGTGACAAAAGAAGTCCCAGTGCAGATGACAGTCCATATAAAATATGAACTAGGCAATGCTATATTTAATGTTTGTTACCTAAACGATTCCAACAGTAGAGCTTAGAGGAAGTTGGGTAAAGTGTAAGAAACTTTTTTAGCCCTGTAAAGTGAACAAGAAAATATTACTTTATGCATGAAGCACAAACATTTTGTGTGCTGTCTTCACAGGTAAAACTGATCACCCAGTGACCTCCACTGGTACACTGGGCTTTTTCCTATCAAGAGTAATCTTTCCCCTAATAGCCATTCCTTCAGAAATATGACTACTATTCATTGCATAAATTTTCTACACCAGTTGCATCTTCTATACTTGGCTCACAGCAAGAAGGGAAATATTTTCACTTCCATGCGATAAAATAGACTATTGCACTATTTTGTATCATGTCACCAGGAATACTGCACAATTCAGCCTGCTTAGAATTGTACCAAAAGAGGCAAAAATCAAAACTAGATTGTTAATCTACTCAATCTTAAGAAAGTTAATAGGAAAATAAAAACTAACATTTTACCTTAGATACCATATAATTTTTTAATATTTTGATATATTTTTACAATACAAAAATATTAGCACAAATGTCTTAAGTGTTCAAAAAGGGTTGTCTTGCAATGCAGTTAGACATACAAAATTTGGCCTGATATAAATCCAGGACAGGGAAGGATGCAGATACCACACTTGTTATGAAATAATGATCTATATTCGCTTCGTGTTCTTGTAAATCTCCCCATTAAATACATGTGGATAGGTCTGTTCTGAAAAACTTCAGAAAACTTCTGAAAACTTGGGTTAGAGACCAATTAAGCAGGCTGGATGTGCATAAATCCATGGATCCTGATGGGATACAACCACAATAAGGGAGACTGTAGAAGTCCTTGCTAGACCACTCTCCATCATCTTTGGTAAATCGTGAGGAACAGGAGAGTTACCTGGGGACTGGAGGAGAGCAAATGTCACTCCAATCGTCAAAAAGAGCAAGAAGGAGGATCCAGGTAACTACAGAGCAGTCATCCTCACCTCTGTCCCTGGAAAGGTGATGGAACAACACTGTCTCCAGGCATATCAAGGACAAGAGAGTCATTAGCGACAGTCAACACGGCTTCATCAAAGGGAAGTCATGCTTGACCAACCTGATAGCCTTTTATGAGGGCATAACCAGGTGGATAGATGGTTATAAAACAGTGGATGTGGTCTATCTTGACTTCAGTGAGGCAACTGACACAGTCTGCCACAGCATCCTCACAACCAACTGAGGCAGTGTGGTCTGGATAATCAGGTAGTGAGGTGAATTGTGAACTGGCTGCAGGATAAAAGCCAGACAGTAGTGGTCAATGGGACAGAGTCTAGTTGGAGGCCTGTAACTAGTGGAGTCCCCCAAGGTCAGTACTGGGACTAGCTGATATTCATCAATGACCTGGATGTGGGGAAACATGTCAACAAGTCTGCTGATGACACAAAGCTGGGAGGAGTTGCTGTGGCTGACACACCAGAGGGCTGTGCTGCTATTCAGCAAGACCTATACAGGCTGCAGAGTTAGGCAGGGAGGAAAAAAAAGCCAATAGCATTCTGGGGTGGATTAGAAGGGGTGTGACTGGGAGATGTTCTCCTCTNACTGAGGGGTGACCTTATTAATGTTTATAAATATGTAAAGGGTGGGTGTCGGGAGGACAGAGGCAAGCTCTTCTCAGTGTCATCCAGTGATACGACAAGGGGCAATGACTGTAAGATGGAACATAGGAGGTTCCACACAAATATGAGAAGCAATTTCTTCCCAGTGAGAGTGACAGAGAGTGTTCAGACTGCCCAGGGAGGTTGTGTAGTCTCCTCTGGAGACATTTAAAACCAGCTTGGACATATCACTGTGTGACTTAATCTAGGTGATCCTGCTCTGGCAGCAGAGGTCCCTTCCAATCCCTAATTCTGTGATTGTCTGTAGTCTCTACTGTTCTGTTCTAGTTTTGTTCATCATTATACTGTGTTGGTAACAGCAGTAAATCTATGAAATCAGTACTTATTTCCACACAATGAAAACACTAGCATGGATGGAAGTTATTTAAACTAGAAATTCATAATAGAAAAATGCAGTCCATTCTTGATATCTTGTTGTTATCCTGCAGTGTTGGAGAAATAATGAGTGAGAGGTAGTGAATACAAGAGCTGGTATTTCAGTATAAGGAAGACCACTGAAATCACCATTTCAGTACAAGTGCCATTTTTCAATTTATTATATAAGATGTGATGTCAACCCTGCACTGTTTATGAAGTTCAGCTTCGTAAGTACCAATCTGACTCTGTTGATGTGACAGAGAAAGCAAGTACTTTCTACTGTCTAACTGCGTAAATAATTTGGTTCTGATACATGTTTCTTCAAATTATTTTCACCAAGATCTGTTTAGAGAGAATATGAGCTTGAAATGTAGTTAAACATTACATGCAAAAGCAGAGAAGAAGATGTATATTGAAGACAATTTCAATGTCCACCAGACAGCCTACCAATCTCCTAAATAAAGTGCTAAGATGTGGAAGGGGTGCAACTACTCTTGTTGGGCAGACTTTAGCAGAACAACCAGAAAACTCCAGGATATACCTAGTAAAGCTTAACACTTCAACTATACCTCTCATCCCCATCTGGGTAGTGTCTGCTCACTCTGCAGTAGCATATTAATTCATTACGGATTATTTTAACTGAAAGTCAAGAACATTGCCACCTTTATCACCTTTTGCAAATGTGAGAACTTCTTTTTCATTAATTGTCATCTGTCTGAAAACTATAAGGTCTGGTGAAACTTACACATTATATTTTACTGCAGAGTTTTACTTGAGAGATTTTTCTCCAGTACAGATACATGTGCGTGCACCCACACAAATACATAAGCAATATGTATGTTATAAAAGTGTGCCAGTAACATATAACAAGCTTTCTGTATTTTTGATTTGGTTCAAAATGCATATTCTGCTGTCCTTTCCTGAACTCTTCCCACTGTGTACATGATCGTCTGCTTTCATCAGGTTGGATTTTAAATATGGAATCCGTTGGAACATACGTGAACTTCCCTGAAGGCAATTCCATACTAAGATTTCTGCAGTGGCCATGTAGAAGTATTTCTCCTGAGACTTTAAAAGACTTTGACTGCTCTGAAAAAAATTTCTGAAAATAATTCCACCTACTCGGGAACAAAAGATAACTAATTTCAGTTTTTATATCTATGGCCATCTAGAGAAGCTATAAATACATCTTCTGGTGTGGTCCAATATATAGGCAGCAATAACACACTCCTGAAAGTCTTGAGTACAGTGTAAGGAAAAAAGTGCTCTCTCCTGGAAAACATTCACTTTCATTGTTGCAATTTTTACAGTTGAGCTGTTCTGCTTTCTGTCTGTGATCCTCTTTTTCTGAAGAGATCATGCATTTACATGCTTGTAAACAGGAAATCTAAACCACACATTTTTTTGTCAGAACCTCATCAGATACTACTTTTGTCCTGTTCGTTTGCATAAAATAACATTTAAGAGCTTGAGAATCTGCAGGTATCCACAGATTATCTCAACTGCCGTGTTTCTAAGTATATGAGTTAATTGTCTAATGCACTTAAACAAACCTCACTACAGAGATGGCCAAATACAAATACTAAATACTGATGGACAACTAACTTCCTGAAGATCACAGTCAGGATTTGACCTGTTATGTCTCTGTTTCAGCAATTATCTCATTCAAAATCACAACTGAAAATACTTTTCACCACTATTTACTTCATTTCTTCTCAATTCCTTACTCACTCTTCTCTATCATTTAATTCTTAAGGCTTTATTATTTTAATAGGTAAAGCATCTGGAGAAATAGTGGACATAGCACACAAGAAAGATAATCAGCAACTTCATTTTGCACTGTATGAGTGCAGCTCTTTTTACAAAACCTGCACTCTCATTTTGAAACACCAATTCTGTGATTCTTGCAGTACACAAACATTTCTTAAACAGTTTTCAGGAGATGAATAATTACAAAACACTGTCAGATTACTGTAAAATACACACATAGTAAAGGCTACTATGACACTGTTAAGAGAAGTACTTGGAACATTTATAACATCAAAATTAACTGAGCTGGCACATATTCAGCTGCATGCCTTCCATCATTAACGCTTCTCCCTTGTCAGAACCTCTAAGAAGTACAGATATCACTCACTGGTAAGCATCAATTACCTTAGCAGTCTTAGTGCCAGCTTAGAGACTTGCAGAAGCTCACTCAGATGTTTATCTGTTTTCCTGTCTTCTGATGCTCTTTCCACTTATTTACTGTTGACTTTGAGGAATTTACAAATCTATGTAATCTATTTGTTGAAAAGAAAAAAATGATAATGCCACTCCAAACCAGAGTCCAGTCACACATTTTTCTTAGATGTACTGAAGTGCTGCCTCATGCTTTCCCATGTTGGCCTTATCCTATACGCCAGACATCAGGTTTTTATTTTCTGTAGACAGGAAATCAAATCCACATTCTGGCACGAAGAGATTGCATGGTTTGCAGGAACCTATTTCTCTGCAAGAAGAATTCAAGAGCTCATACAGCTTACAAATGATAACCTATAAATCATCTGCTAATATAAAGCCACTGGTTTCAAAAGAACAAAAACTATTTAGTCCATGTATCCTACTTTCCTTAGATATGCTACATTTTGTACTTCAAACAACTGCAGCAAGTTCTCTATGGGTTTGGCTCAGTACTTGCAAAGACATTTGCCTTGCACTGAGGTTCAGGGCATGCCTGATTTTCACAGATGGAAATACACGTTACAGTAATAACAGACTGCATTTACAGACCACACAGCAAAAACACTTCCTCTTCCCAAACAGGTGCATGTGCATCTTTAGGTTTTATTTTCCAGGAACCCCAGAGTTGTTCTGTTCAGGGAACACAATGTATAAACCACTGCAGAACAAGGGGAGACCAGTACCACAGACCCAGCCATGTACAGGGTGAAAACTGGGTGTCAAAAGAAATGCAGAATGCCTCCAGGAAAGACCTAACTTCTCCACCTGCTATGCACATGGAGTGGTAGGACCAGGAATAATGGTTTCAAGCTGGAAGAGGTTTAGACTGGAAGTCAGAAGGAAGTTCTTCATGATGAGGGTGATGAGACACTGGAACTAGTTGCCCAGGGAGGTTGTGGATGCCCCCTCCCTGGAAGTTCAAGGCCAGACTGGATGGGGCCTTGAGCAACCTGGTCTACTGGAGGGTGTCCCTGCTCATGGCAGGGGGGTTGGAAATAGATGATCTTTAAAGTCTCTTTGAAAAATGCCATCACCTCTCCTGTGAAGCTGATGATGTGTAGGAAGAGTGAGTACTTCAGTTTGATCTATGAGGTGGCAATCAAAGTTGGTGTCCTCATGACTTTCTTAATTCTTCACCTCCTCCACTGCCTTAATGAGAAATACTTGGTACTGTTCACTGTGGACCAGCTCCCTGAAGTGCAGAACAGGAAACAAAAAATTGAAAGCAGGCAGGAGGACTCCTAGCATCAAGAAAATGCCCCTCTTGAACCTCAGTATATAGAGTTGTGTCCCAAACGTTGGTCTTGCTTACTTGTTCGCTTCCATTCAGGAAAAGCTAAGAACACAGCAATTAAGAAAATAAATGTAGGTGCAAATGCACATCCAACATAAAAACACACACCCTTCTTCCCTGTTTCATGTTTCTTTTCTATCCTGCACACCTTAAGACACCTTATAGTGTCTAGGTATAACAACTGGAATGCAGGCAAAAAAAAAATGCCATCACCTCTGTGATAAAGAAGGAGATCACCCAGCAGCTTAATGCATCTGAACTGTGAATAAGTACACCAGAATCTGAGACCTTTGGCTACTAGTCATCACTAGAGTTTACAGGACTCTCTCATGCTGTCAGCTATAGCTATATTTATATTTCTATACTTGTAATTTCCAAAACTGTTTATATTTGCACACAATGAAGCTTATTTTATATACGTATTGCAAATCTCAGCTCTAAATACCTTCCATACCAGAAATTCTGCAATGTCCATTGACAAAATGTTCTTCTGTGATTGTTCTATTTCTACTGTTTAAGCTTAAATTTGTATACAGGAGACACACAGCCCATTACTCTCAGTTGTGTGCTTATAAATTAAGAAAATATTTATTAACTCTTCTGTTTATGGTTTTTATTATGCATTCAATGATAATTTTCCTGCTTCTCCTCTGTATATTCCCCCAGTTAACATGGCATAACTATCCTTGTCAGCTCTGGCTTTTCAAATTTATGTTTCTTTATTTAATTGTTTTTTAATATTTCAGTATTCAGCTTTTTATTTCTCCCTTATCCTTATACAGACTGAAGATGATGATAACGTTCCTGTGACTTCAGCAGTTCAGGATCAAGGCACGATTCCAAACACTCAGCAAAGTAATTTAAAATAAGATCTGCCATTGCTGTTTGCATCATAGGTAACTTGCTTTTTGCACACTAACACACCCTTTGCATTAGAGAGCTCACCAGTACAAATGCATAAGGAATGTGCACAAATCGACCCTTTGTCCAAAAAAATGTAACAGTAATGCAGTTTCTGTACATAATTGACTCTCTTTTTAAAACAAACAATAGGAACTTTCTATTGCTATATTTTACATCTTTGGAAGGAAACAATGCCCTACTGTACCACCTGCAAAGCAGGCAAATAAGATCACAAATCATCAGGCATCAAAGTAAATTTTTAAATTACACATAGAAATCCTCCCAACAAATACAACTAGTCAGACAAAATAGTACTGAAAACATCTCTACATAAAATATTGCATTATTTTAAACAGGTTATACTCATTATTGTTTCTCATTTCAGAGCTCAATTTATGAGTAGTTTATATGCAGCCTATAGAAAATGTATAATCTCTTCATGTTATTTCATGGGCTTATTTAAACCATGTATTAAGGGAGTATTTTAAAAGCTATCTGCTCCCCACATGCATATGTATTTATATAACTCCTGCAAGAAATAGCACAGCAGAGCTGTGTCTAGAGCTCATAAACACTGAAACAGAAATTTATTCTTAAAATAAGCAAGAAGAAAAAGAAAAGAGAAGCTGCACAATCATAAAGTAACCTGGCAAAGCCAAAGACTTAACAGAACAGAATCAGAGAATCAGAGAACAAACCAGGGTGGAAAGCACCTATCAGATCACCAACAAATACCCAAACACCTGATCAATGCAAAAACACAAAATAACCCCCTCCATGTCTGCCACTCTAGCCTGTCATGAAACATCATGTCTACATGCTTCTTGAATACCTCCAGGGATGGTGACTTAACCTCCTCCCTGGGAAGGCTGTTCCAGTGCCTCACCACTCTTTCTGTAAAGAATTTCTTCCTAAAATTCAGTCTAAACCTCCCCAGCCTCAACTTCAGACCATTGTCCCTGGTTCTGTCATTAGTGACCAAGGAGAAAAGGCCAACACCCACCTCCCTACAACCTCCCTTTAGGTAGTTGTACAGGGCAGTGGGGTCCCCCCTCAGCTTCTTCTTCCCCAAACTAAACCTGCCCAGCTCCTTCAGCCTCTCCTCAGACGACTTCTTCTCTAAACTTTTTATGGTCTTGGTAGAAAGACACATTCCAGCATCTCAGTGTCTTTCCTATAATGAAGGGACCCAGAACTGAACACAGTACTCAGGAGGAGGCCTCACAAGGGTTAAGTACAAGGGCATGATAACTTCCCTTCTCCTGCTGACCACGCTATTCCTGATCCAGGCCAGGATCCTGTTGGCCTTCTTGGCCACCTGGGCACACTGCTGACTCATATGAAGCCGGCTGTCTACCAGCACCCCCAGGGCCTTTTCTGTTTGTTTAAAGTCCCCAACATAATGGATGTCCTAAGAGAGCAGACAGGATTTTACTATCCATGCAAGTCTATTGATTTCAAACAAAAGGGAAATTTGAACTCAGAATGCACAAAGACAACTCAAATTATCTCATCTGACCAGACAAGATGTCAGACCATGGCTCAGTCTACATTGCTCACAGATTCAAACAAATATTTGAATGTTATTCATTTGTTTGTTTGTGGATTAGTGTTGCATGACTGGAAAAAAGGTCATACACACACACACACACACCCCTTACTTAGATAACAAGACAATAAAATCTATATATTGGGCAATTACCATCAATTCTGTCCTCAAAAGAGAAAGGTGTATTTCCCAAAAACTTGCCTGCCACTAATAATATAGGTATGTGGGTGCACACCTGCGTTTCTATCATTTACTTTATCTACTCATGTAGAAAATTGCACAGGCAATGTAAGACAGACAGGAGAAGTTTGTTACAAGGCTTTGCAGATATGCAGGGAGTGCCTAGTATTAATAATAACAGATCCCTCTAAGACAATCACACAATTAATCAGCTGTTGTCAACTGCCATAAGGATCAGATTTAAATTAATTTCTTTCTATTTTTCCCAGTTTAAATGTGTTTAAATTCCATTTAGACTTGATCACAGGAAATTCTGCTGACTCCCTGGGACCTGGGTCAAGAACACTAGCAAATATCCTGGCATATCACAGCTGTCAGACTGTTACCATTAGTGATTTTCCACGTAGGTGGAGGGGAAGCTGCAACCCATGCAACAAGGATCAACAGAGATTTCAGGTTTTTTGGGAGAAACAGTGAGGGATTCTGAGGCACAGGTTACCTTTTCCTCTCTCCTTCCAGTTGCAGACAGTAGGTGCAAATGGGCTGTCTGGCTGCTGTCAGATGGTGTTCACCTGTCCCAAAGAGGAAAGAGATTCTTTTCTTGCAAGGCTCATTGACAGAGCTTTAAACTAGACTTGAAGGACAGATCATATCAGTCTTGTCTGTGACAAGCTATGGGATGACTCTATGGTTAGCAGGACAGGATGCTGGTGAAGGCCCTGCCTGTTTATCTGAAGTGTGCTGCACACTCCAGCACAGTTGATCTTACAAAGATGAGCTGGGGCTCCTGAATTAATAAGAGGCCAACAGGGAAACACTGGTGAGTAAAAGGAATTAAGAGGTACTCCTCTAAGAAGGCAACATGGTTGGCAGCCCAGATGAAGTTCCTCTACAACAGTGCATGAAACATGGGCAACAAGCAGGAGAACCTGAAAGCTACTGTGCTGCTAGAAAGCTACAACCTGATTGTTATTACTGAAACTTGTTGGGGCAAATCCCATGACTGCTACACAGCTATCAATGGCTACAGACTATTCAGATGGGACACGCAAGGAAGGACTGGTGTCCTCTATGGCAGGAAATGGATAGAGTGTAAACAGCTGTCCTTGATGAATAGACATGAGTAGATCAAAACCTTATGGGTAAGAATTAGAGACCAAGGCAACAAAGGGAATGTTGTGGTTGGTATCTACCATGTGCCACATGATCAAGGGAGGCTATTACTGAAATCGTCTTGCTCCAGATACAGAAGACATTGCATTCACATGTTCTCATCCTGCTGGGCAACTACCTCTCTGATGAGACCTCACATAAGGCACTGCATCCGGCTCAGGAGCCCTCAGCACAAGGACATAAACCCATTAGAACAGATCTAGGTGAGAGACATAAAAGTTTTCAGAGGGCTGGAACACCTCTGCTAATGAGGACAGGCTGAAAGCACTGGGGCTGTTCCACCAGGTGAACAGAAGGCTCTTAGTAGACC
The DNA here is from genome assembly GCA_013397515.1 of Upupa epops. Lineage (NCBI taxonomy): Eukaryota > Metazoa > Chordata > Aves > Bucerotiformes > Upupidae > Upupa > Upupa epops. The sequence goes on from VZRI01012864.1 coordinate 50,582, forward strand.
TTATTACACCCTTAAAGTACAATAAGAAAGATGGGGACAGTCTTTTTAGCAAGGCCTGTTGCAATTGGACAAAGGGCAGTGGTTTAAACTAATGGAAGGTAGATTTAGATTGGATATAAGGAAGACATTTTTTGACAATGAAGGTGATGAAACACTGGCACCGGTTGCCCAGAGCAGTGGTAGAGGCCCCATCCTGGAGATATTCAAGGTTAGGTTGGATAAGGCACACTGCTCAGTGCATGCAGGTTGGACAAATGACTTGTAAAGGTCCCTTCCAACTGAAACCATTGTATGATTCTATGGTTATTCATAGTAATGTTAAAATGTACCTCACAGTTGTTTTTATAAATATATGGAAAAGATAAGTAAATTCAGACCATTCAATTGCAGATTCAAACTCTCTAACCACAATCCACCTTGATATGGTTGATGTAATGTATATGCAGGAAGCCCTACACTATGAGAACATGTATTATTTTATTACACTACTAGAAATGATTCTTTCTGAGGACCCATAACATTCATTACAAATCATGCTTATACTGCATGCCTCATACCTCATTTAGAAATCTCCATGATGGGTTAAGAACTATTCCTTCTATTCACAGAACTGCTATATAAAGATGCAGACAGATGAAATGAACTGCCCGGCTAGATGAGCTGAGTAGCTCCAAATAGACTGAAGCCTGTGGCAGAAATATGAAGAGAATTCCTGTTTCTTGATGAGCAAGTTTTGCACCAGACCTGGAAGGACAGACTTCAGCAGAGATTTCTAAACTGTGATGAGATGAAGGGGAAGGGCGGAAGGTAATAGTCACTTTGTTGATGGGCTAGGTCTCCAATCTAATTTAGAAAATGCTGCCATTTGTTTGAGTAGAATGTTTGTGAAAGATTGCAGTGGACTGGCTGAATTTTTTACAGGAAGCATTTCCTACAGCAGCAGGACAAGGCAGGCTTTAATGCATTAGTGAACTCAGTATGACATGTACGCCAATTAAAATCACATCACAAATTCCACTTACTCAAAGCATGAGCATACAGCCATAATAAATCTGATTACAATGTGATGACGTAATAGGCAGAGGCTATTGTTTATATAGGAGGCCAGAGTGTCTTTTAATTTTAAAAATAATTTCTTGACTTAGGCAACTTCTATTTTCAGAGCTTTGCTAATAAAACAGAATCTGAGTATTTCACGCTGCCATCTCTTCTCACATTCTGGAAGCAGAAACATAACAGGAATGAAAGAATCTTTTAATTTGTAACACAGTTCATACTCCTTCCCAATGCTGCTCTCCTATAAGCAGGTTTCCAACCTTATTTGATTCAATGAAAGAAGTCAATGAGCCCATGAAAGAAGAGGTTAGTCTTTTAAAAGTGGAGTGACAGACTTTCAAATGAAGTGGTATTTATTGTCCCACAAAGGACAAAGTCAGCACTGGGACACAGCACTGGCTGTTAATATTGCAGAAAACAATGGTGCAATGTTTTAATTCCTTTTTGTCATTTTTTTTCAAGAATACGAGAAAATTTGAATATTAGTACTGTCTCCTGAAGTTTCATTTCGGGAATGAAGTGTACAAAATGAGATCATCTAACAACAGCACCCTGGGGAAGATCAGAAGGGGGGTGGTTAGCAAAACAAGGGAGGTACTTCTCCCCCTCTACTCTGCACTGGTGAGACCACATCTGGAGCATTGTTCCTAGTTCTGGACCCCTCAGTTTCAGAAGGACACAGAGCTGCTACAGGGTGTTTAGCATGGAGCAATGAAGATGATGAAGGAAGTAGAACACCTCCCTTATGAGGAAAGACTGAGGGAGCTGGGTCTCTGTAGCTTGGAGAAGAGGAGGCTGAGGGGTGACCTCATTCGTGTGTATAAATATGTGAGGGGTGGGTGTCAAGAGGATGGAGCCAGGCTCTTCTCAAGGTCATCTAGTGACAGGACAAGGGGCAATGGGTGCAAGCTGGAGCATAGGAGGTTCCATATAAATATTAGAAGGAACTTCTTCCCAGGGAGGATGACAGAGCATTGGAACAGGCTGGAACAATCAGGCTGGATTGGAGCACTGGAACAATCTGTTTGGCGGGGGGGTGTGTGTGGAGTCTCCTTCTCTGGAGACGTACAAGACCCTCCTGGATGTGTTCCTGTGCAACTTGGTCTAGGTGATCCTGCTGTGGTAAGGGGATTGAACTAGATGATCTTTCGAGATCCCTTCCGATCCCTGATGATTCTATGATTTGGTTTCTTCAGTTTAAACAGTGATACAAAATGTCACCTATTTTCAAGAATTCTATTTCTTGAAATATTATTACAAAAGAAACACGGAGAAATTGTAAGTCAGAATTTTACAGGTCACACATTTTCACAGCTACAGCAGCTATCAGTGAATGGCACTTTATCTGATAGCCAGCTGACTGAATAAGGTATGAAAAGGACTTAAGGTGATGTTTAAAGTTTTCTTTAAAAAACAACGAAACACTAAGCGGTTACCAGTCTCACCTTATTTAACAGGCTCTCATAATATGTATGGAAGGATACTGAGAAATTCAGATTGCTTTGTTGTGCATGGTATGGTTGGTTTTTTTCAAGTAAGAGAAGTGGTCCTGATTTTATCGGAGTTACTTATTCCAAGCTAGATTCAATGGAGACAAACCTTTTTGACAATACTGATTTCTTTCCTTTTTCTTTCAAAAGAAACACTTTGAAAGAATACTCAGCAATTCTCTAGAGTACTTTAACCGGAGAACTAAGAGGATTTTAATTACTACAGTGGAAGGTTCTTCAACTGGAAAGACAGCTTCGTTAAAATCAAAGCGCAGTGTCAGAACATGTCAATATAAGAAGATCTAACAAATGTGTGGAAATGAGTCATTAGGATTTTACTGTTTCATACTTACTATTTACTTTCACAGATGCTTTATGACATTATTTTCTGTATTGAATAGTGTAACTTTACTAGTGAAATATTCCCAAATAAAGCTTGCAAAGGCATCAACTTTGACTATTCTATCCAACTGGAATGAATGAGACTATAAAAATATTTAGGTTTATATAGGAAATCTTTGACTTATCATAATAGATAGCACTAACAAATAATTAGCTTTCAATTGTAATAAGTAAGTTGTCATCTCTGACTTGATTATCTCAAAGCTGGGATTCAAGGCCTGAATGGCTTTCCTAAAGCATTTTCGGTGTGTTATCAAGGAAGCTCTGAGAAGAGAGCGGCAAGATACACAGCAGCAAATTGGTGTTCTGTTGTCCATATATATTAAGCACTGTCTCTTTCTTTATAAAATCAATAATGTGCTGAGCATTGCTCTGCAAGAACTTTTGGCATAGCTTGGGCAGGATTTCTGAAATAAATTTCAGTATTTATGTGCAAATCTTAAAAACATCACATTGTGCCCTGACATCACAGTATTTATGATAATAAACAGTGTCAAATCTTTCAGTGTCTTGCTCTCCAGGACTATTTTTTTACATTGACATCCATCATCAGATACTCGCTTTATATGTCTGAGGTTAATGAGGCATTTATATTCATTTTTCATGCTATGGAAGTTAACAGCCTTTCTTCTGTTATGGAACAAAAATGAGCTAATTAGTGACCTTCGGATTTTGGACGAAAAATTCCTTTTTCTTTTTTGTAACTGGAAACATTAAACGGAACACACAGAGCCAGCAACAGAAAGTTTAAAGATAAATTGATGTATAACGAACTTGTAGCATATTTGTCTGGGGTGGAATGAAAGGAAAGATGGGAAACAGAAAATGGAAAGTAGGGAGTCAGAAGAGCTGTGCAAAGAATTAATTTTATGGATAAAATAGAAAAAAAAGTGTAAACACTCCATTCTTATATTGTGTAGCTCAAGTACTTACTGCTAATCAAAGGGAAATACATAATTTTGCTTTCCAGGTTTAAATAAAACCACACATTAAAATCTGGGGCTCTTTTCCAAATGTCTCCATGGCATTCTGAGATAGAATACTTCCAGTATCTCACTTAATATATTTGAATTTTGATTGTTTTTAAGCTAAAAGCTTTCCATGTGATTTCATACATAGTTATATTTTCAAAGTAAAATGAATGGCTTTATCCATAACAAAGTCGTGATGAGTCACCGTTAAAAACCAGAGACACAACAACAGAAAGACAAAAAGAAAGAGAGAATAAAAGAAAAAGAAGGAATGAACGAAAAACATCTAAAGGGGGAAAAAGAGGAAAGAAAACAGGAAGGCACAAGATGGGAAAAGAGAAAGGGGGCTCAGGGGTGACCTCATCACTGTCTATAACTACCTAAAAGGTGGTTATAGTCAGGCGGTGATCGGTCTCTTCTCCCTGAACACTGGAGACAGGACAAGGAGTCACAGTCTTAAGCTCCATCGGGGGAGGTTTAGTCTTGACATTAAGAAAAGGTTTTTACTGAAAGACTGATCCAGTTTTGGAACGGGCTGCCCACGGAGGTGGTTGAGTTGCTGTCTCTGGAGGTGTTTAAGGTTAGTCTGGATGAAGTGCTGAGTGGCATGATCTAGATGTCAATATTTAGGGTTACTTGGTTGGTTTTAGGTTGGACTGGATGATCTTTAAGGTCTTGTCTCATCATTACTGTGATACTGTGATACTGTGATAAAGAAAAACTCCTTCCAACCTCTTTTGCAAAATCCACTGCACGTTTATTATTTGTGCTTGCTACTCTGTGTGAGAATTGTGAAAGTAAGAAAAGCAAAGTCCAGGACTAAGCTGTCTTTTATATGCAGAACTCTCTATGAGCATAACTGGTGAAGAGCTGCAGTAGTTTTCCACGTTTCTGCTAACAGCATTCCCAAGGACAGGATTCTCTTTCTTTTAAAGTAATACAATTTTCTTAAGCACTTTTAAAAATAATTTTTCATTTTTCTGTATTTGTTTCCAACCAGTTACTTGAAAAAAACATTTTAATGTGCTATAAAGTCCCATTTGAAATAAGCTCTGAATACAAGTTGATCAAAGTTGCACAGCTCCTATGTGCACTGCAAGGCTAAATAATTTCATAATCAACAAGGCAATATATAAATCAGCACTGAGTATTACTGAGACTAATTGGTCTAGCTGAGATATTTATCTTAGCTGTAGCATTATCAGCCTGACTCAGCTACGCTCAAAAGCACAAGAACCATGGACTAAATTCTTCAGACTACTAGAATCATAACCTGAAGGACACAGAGCTGCTGGAGGATGCCCAGCATAGAGCAACGAAGATGATGAAGGAAGTAGAACATCTCCCTTATGAGGAAAGGCTGAGGGAGCTGGGTCTCTTGAGCTTGGAGAAGACAAGGCTGAGGGGTGACTTCATTCATGTCTATAAATATGTGAGGGGTGGTTGTCAGGAGGATGGAGCCAGGCTCTTCTCAAGGTCATCTAGTGACAGGAAATGGGTGCAAGCTGGAGCATAGGAGGTTCCATAGGAATTTCAGAAGGAACTTCTTCCCAGGGAGGGTAACGGAGCTGTCTAGGGAGGTTGTGAAGTCTCCTTNGGAGCATAGGAATTTCAGAAGGAACTTCTTCCCAGTGAGTGTAACGGAGCTGCCTAGGGAGGTTGTGAAGTCTCCTTCTCTGGAGACGTTATAGATCCTCCTGGATGTGTTCCTGTGTGACTTGGTCTAGGTGATCCTGCTGTGGCAGGGGGATTGGACTAGATGATCTTTCGAGGTCCCTTCCGATTCCTAATGATTCTAAGAAAGAGTAAAAATGTTTGCAAAAGGAAATTTACAGAAGATTCAAGAACACTCTGCAGGCCCTGTTTCCTTCTTCATTTCCTTGTTTTACTTCATTTTGTGAATTGCTGATTCTTCTTTCTTCATTAGTTTGCTCTGGGTGAGGTTGGAGAAGAACAAGGATGAAGGGAGGAAGAAATCACATTTTGCATGAAAATCATTTGCTCAGCCTACAGAACTGAGCACACATGTGGTTAGGTGTGTGACCCTCTAGCAGTTTCTCTGCAGTCCCTAAACAGTCTCAGGGACCATAAGACAGGCAAGGATTAGTTCTTCTATGAGAAAAAAACTCAAAAGCAAAGCTTGAAAGCTCAAACAAGTGCTAAGAAGAGACAACTGCTGAGGCAGGACCAGTCCAGCAGAACCAGGCTAAACATCCCTCACAGTCTGCAGGCTTATGAGGTCTTGCTTCAGGGCTTCAGCTAATTACTGAGAGCTTCATTCAAAGATTTATCACCTTTACTCTGATTTCAGTACACTTGAATGAAAATTTAAATAGTCTGGTATTACAGGCAGAGAGTCTGCTGGCCTCACCTAAGTAATTTCTCTCTTTTTAATAGGCTTTTTACAGACTTTTTCAATGTTGCTTCACTGCTTCACTAATGGCATTCTGGTGACAGATTTGTACATATTTATTGCAACTGAAATGTGCAAAAATCATTAAGTGCAGTGCATAGGTTTAAATGCACTTCAAGGGTGAAGAGTTAAAAATCCAGGGCACAGATGGTAATTTTTATGCAGGAAGTTTAAAATGAAATTAGGATGCAGTACTTATAAAAGCTGTAAGGTTTAAGAAAGAACCAATTGTGTTAAGTCTGGGGTTTGCGTAAAGCGGTCAGCACAAGAGGTTATTAAAATGACTGCCTCTAGTTTCCAAGTAAGTGAAGACTGTATCTATGGACACTAACAGCAAATGCACCTGATCAACTTGAAAAGATTCAATAAAGGATCCAACAGGTATGATATCAAGTAATGCCACTGAACTTCCGAAAAGCCTTAATCATCACATATACCAAGTATTTCAGAATATTAAACCAAAACAAATACACCCTATTATTCTGTGCTTTCAAATTCCTTTTCTAACTTCATGGCACTTATTTCTGTCTGTGTGTAGGGAAGAGCATGAGATAGATTCATTACAAGCTTCAGAGATGGATTGAACTACCCTTGTTTTAAAATTGAGTCGAAGTTACATGCTCACTTTGGTTACTTATTTCCCAAATACAACCATTTCTCCTTGAGGAGTAAGGTTACACGTATACACTTGTGTGCAATTTATCAGACGGCTTATGCCTTAGTGATTTAAAGCAATGGAGAAATTAACACCTTCAGCTGAGAATTGCCAAGACTTGGATGACACACAATAGCTGAGCGTTTGTATGTTCCCAGCCTGTTCCAATGCATAGAGAAAACAGGTCAGTTCAAGCTATCCTCAGTACTGTAGAATGATGTCTATTTCTTCTTTGCAGATGAGACTAGAGTTCTCAATCCTGCTTTTGCATCAGGATTAGATTCTAGTATTAATGCATTTAATTCCCAAGAATATGCTTTAAATGAACTTTTATATTCCAGTTCTCTGAATTATCACAGCAAAGTATAAGCTCCTCTCTAGGTAAGACTGGGAATAATTTTCTGCTTAATACTCAACCATTCTAAGTAGTCTAAAACCTACAAACTTATTGGACTTCACTGTTGTTTGAGGAAGGAAGGAAGGAACAGAATTACTGATCCAGATGCTGTATCATTTAAGAAAGTCAAACTGAATCAATATATTCTAATCACCATCATTCTTATGCTCATCTTCAATTTGACCTTAGTAAATGAGGAGCTTATAAAGGGAAGAAATATCAAAAGTTTTATTAAAAGAGAAACAGCCTGTCTGACCTGCTGCAGGAAATTTTTCCTGTACTCCTCCCCGACCCACTCCCTCCCCCCCAAAAAAAAAAAAGGTGTACATGTATTTCCATAAAAGCTGATTTCATCTAACCTGTGGGAATCTAGTACCTTGAACCTCGGGTATATCCACTCACACACTACATTTGAATGTCAATCCCAGCAGGTTTCAGAGAAATCTCTGCACATATTGTCACTGTTCACTTTGACCAGGGCAAATAGAAAATCATCATGTTGGGAGACTTACTTTACAGACTTTAATTGAGTTGATCATTTTGGATTTCAGAACAGGCATGTAAAATTGGGAGGCTCGACTCGTACGACTGAAATTAGATACAAAATTCTGTATCTTGACTTTGGAAGTTCCTTTTCATACAGCCAGTGATTAAAGAACACTAAGCAAGCAAACAGAGTAGAGACAATTATTTCTGACACAATTTCCAGATTAGTGCTTTTTCTCTCAAGAGCTATTACAAGCCACAGGAACAATTACTTGAATTATCTCAGCTTCCTTTATTTTTAACGAGAGAAAATAACAGTTTTGACTACCTGTGCTGCAAGTGCATTCTGAAAGGGAAGAGAAAGAGAAAAAGAATAAACAAACTGATCAAGAACAGTGTTTAAAACCCTTTTGTAAAGCTAATCTGTTCTGAACTCACCAGGGGCTCAGGGAAGCTGAACTCTGCGAATCAATGACACACAGTCTGAAATCTTCACTTGCATCCTTGATGGTAAATACGAATTCATGTAGCCGTGTATTACACACTGAAAGACTCACAAAGGCAGCAAGGCAAAATCTCCCACTCTATGAGCATTTACAATGCATGTATGAGTTCTGCAGAGTGACTAACTCTCATGAACTTGCTCTTGAGCATGGTTCCTTCACCCTGGACAACCAATACCAAAATGAGTCTCTATGGTGAGACAAGCAAAGAACTTTCCTTACCTGAGGACCTTGTATCATAAAGCACTCTCCTCAGGCTCCACCAATCCCAACTAATATACCAGCTAGAGTTCACAAACTATAAAAATGATTTTAAAATTATTAAAAAATAAAACTGTCAGTCTTTCTATTTGCCTTGTGGACTTGGAAATTTTGTAACATTAATTTTTGTTAATAAATGAGAATTAAAAACCTTCAGTGATAATCTGTAGTTATGAATTTGTTTTCCTAACTCACAGAACTAAGATTCTGGGGAAAATAAGTATTATTTGGCACAACCAGGCGGGTCTTGAATATCTCCAGAGAAGGAGACTCCACAACACCCCTGGGCAGCCTGTTACAATGCTCCATTACCCTCACTGGGAAGCAGTTCCTTCTGATACTTATATGGAACCTCCTATGTTCCAGCTTGCAAACAATGCCCCTTGTCCTATCACCAGATGACCTTGAGAAGAGTCCAGCTCCATCCTCCTGACACCACCCCTCACATATTTATAGATATTAATGAAGTCACCCCTCAGCCTCCTCTTCTCCAAGCTAAAGAGACCTAGCTGCCTCAGCTTTTCCTCATAAGGGAGGTGTTCCTGTGCAACTTGGTCTAGGTGATCCTGCTGTGGCAGGGGGATTGGACTGGATGATCTTTCGAGGTCCCTTCCGATCCCTAATGATTCTGTGATTCTTTTTACTTTAAGTTGGGAGGAAATAGATATCTGAAGATGGGTTTAATCTGAAAAGATTGATGTGAAGTAACAGTTAAGATCCATTATTCACTGCAAATGATGAACGCTTCAGCATTTTTAGAATTACCAACTTGTACGTGTTAGTTGATTTGTTCAGTCCATCCATTCAGAAGAACCAGACTCTGCATGCGTTCTGTTTCACTGCTTATTGTACACCATTCTTGATCTTGAAATGAGCCCTTTCTATGTTTAGAACCTGGAAGAGGATCCAAAATCACTTGTGACTTAACAGAAGAATCCAGGATGCAAAACTCAAAATGGTCCAAGTGCTATTTTTACTGGACAGCAACCTTTAGTCAACATAAAATTAGCATAGATTTCTAATGCCTATAAGAAGAAGAACATGGACCCTAGAGAGCATCTGAAATAGAAACATGGCTTCATGAGTTGCTTCCCAGAACTGGCCAGTTTCCAAATTAATATCCTCTGGTGTAAATTTCAAGGAGCCCCACTGACGTCTGCTAACTCCACTGGAGTTCCTGCTGGAATGAAACCACCATGAGGTCAGAAACTGGCAGCTTGTTATTGAATGATTTCCACTTCACATGCTGACTACTTTTTAAAAGTAACCCTCCTCTTCAGAAGGTTAGCTGCATTTAGTACACAATGCACACTGTCTGTCTGCTGTAAGCTTTGTGATGGAGGCAGTTTGTACCTTCATACTTAAAATGTGAAGTGAGCCTTAAAGGTGCTTTTGAACATTTGTCACCCAGAATAGCAATCCTAAATATGCACTGCAACCTTCATTCCGCTCTCCAGTCCCAAAACAAATAGTTGACAAGCCTTTGTTTTATTTTACACTGTATGTGATAGCTCATTATTTTTTACTATGATCCACTTTCACCTGACTATTATTAGAAAAAGCAATGTGCAAGCTGGTTCCAAAGTATTTATTTTCTATCGAGATTTAGAGAGTAATGAAACCCCAAACTGATCTTAGTGCAAAGCAATGAAGCTTAAAGAATGACGTGAGATCAATTAATTTGAAAGGACTACAGGGATTGTTTAGGGACTGCCAGCTGCTCTATTCTGCCTTGTGCCAAAACCCCACAGGAGTCTTCTTTAAAATTGGTAACAGAGGGAAAGAAGTACCAGAAGGGAAGGAAGCATAACAAGATTCACACCTGACATTTCTATCTTACTTGACGGATTCTTTTTCTGATGCAAAAGTGCTGCTGAGGGCAATCTCCATGTCAGGGCTGGCCAGCATGCCAAGGAAATCAAGTCAGAGCATGTGTTACCACGCTGTAATAAGATGGGCCATTGCTCAACTTTTCAGTAATACTAATAACTGAAAATGAAAGTTAAACACTGTCGGCACTGTTAGAAGTCAGGATCTTCTTGAAAAAAGCCATGATAGAAACAATATCTGCTTTCTCCCCTGAAGCATGCCAATAATGACACTGTGCACACTATACGGTATGGGAATAACACTCTACAGCATTTATTTCCTATTTCATCTGATTCTCTGCCTTTAAAAGTGAAGATACATACACCCTTTTATTCTTTCTTCTCATACAAAGAGTAAAAATCAAACAAACAACTATCTGTGCCTTTTAGGGATTATATATGAAAGAAACTAATTCAGAGGCAATACTTGTTCCTATGGCAGACATCCTAATCCACTTATTCCGTTCTCCAGTGGGCCTTAGCAGTCTCTGGTGTTTCCAGTCCAAGCATGTTTTCCACAGAAAAGAGAAACAAAACCCTAGCAAGCTTGAATGACTGTTGGAAGGAGGCTGTGAACAAGACTGTAGGGCCCAAGTCTGACATTTTAAATAAAAGACACCAGTCTGTAAGAAGCATGCAGGACTTTTTCACACAGAGAAACATCCTACGTTACTAATTAAGCTAGATCTGTGACAGTGATAAAGGGATCTTTGAAGTAGTCAGATTTTCTGGTACCGCAATATTATCTACCTAAGGACAACAGATGGACCTCTAAAGTCCGTATGAAGGCTCTTCCTGCACTTCACTGCCCCAATTCTGGTCAGACCAACTTCAAATACTTCTGGAATGGTTTCAAAGCCTTGATAAAGTGAGAATAACTGACACCAGCTAAACAAGTCTCCTATTGATCTATAATGACTTGTAAGTTCTTTTAATATCCTACAGCTGAACTGTTAAGTGCTTTCCTATGCATATCTGTAAAGAGGTACAATGCCTCTGAAAAGCTGTAGACATCTTAAATGTGAGATTTTGATTCTACGGACCATACAAGATTTGACATTTTCCACTGAATCTTTGTGCGAAAGGTAACAATTCCATACATATTCATTAATTTGGAAGCATCCAAAGTACATCTATTTAGAAACTGTTATTTCAATACAAACAGTTTAACAGATTGTATTTTATGTATATATCTTTTTATGACATAAGGAACTACTTTCAAATGTGGAAAAATTCTGCTTCGGGTAATTTGCATCCTTATGTCCTATTATAGATTTTCCTATTTGGATTTCCATCTGGTCTTCAATATCCTTCAGAGTTTATTACTTTAATGAGATCATCTTGGGCTTTCATACCTATCATTTTATTACTATTTGGAATTAGCATTACCTGCTTACCTATCCATAAACTCTTTTGTCTTATCTTCTTAGCATAACAATGAACAATGTTTGGGTAATGCTGCTACAGAATGTACAAGTGTTCTGAAGTACCCCTTATTAAGAAAAGAGAGTTTATGCCAACGTTTTTCAAACCGTTTTTCTTGCCTTCTTCCTGACAAAAAAAGAATAAAATTATTAATCTAGCGTTTACAGCCAAAGATTGAACTCCAGGTCTGATGGACCTCCAACTTAATCTTTGCCACTGGCTTGTAATCTAAACTTATGCAAGCTAAAGTGTTTGTGTCTTTGGGACACTAAACCAATAGATGCCTATGTGTAGGGATGTCAGAATGTCAGCTATGTTAATAGAATATTTTGAATATTTCAGCATTGTACAGCTACTGTGCATAAATACTGCCAGAATTCATTTAAGGCTTCTGCTTTCAGGACAAAATTCCTGGCAAGGCGCTATCAAAATGCACACTGTCTGTTTGCATTTGTGGTTGCATATATAATGAGAAAGGGATGACGGAAAGAGGTACCAAATCCAGACCACTGTTCTTGTAGAGATAAGGACCTATTTTCACTTTCATAATGTTACTAGCTTCATCGAAAACCAAGGTCTCACCCTTACAATTTCCTCTGAAACCTAGTCTAGCACCTTTGAGTAATAAGTCACAATTTCCAACTTCCAGCCAACATCTGTTCATGGTCAATTTATTCCCATTTACAATTGTGCCAAGATTGCTCTTTCAGTAAAGTATCTCTTTTACCACCTTTGTGTTTCTACCTAGAAACAAAATGATTGGTTATCAACACATTTTTCTTTGTATCAAGCTCTTTTTCTTTCCTGTCATAAAATAACCTCTTAATACAACTGCTGGAATGATATACATCTCTGATGATAACACAATTCCAATATTCATTACTACCACTACACATAAAATTCCAGATGTGGTCACACCACACCATTTTAATTAGTCCATGTTGGTATAGCTCCTTCAGTGTTTCATGTTGATGAGTCTCCATATTACAGCACAAATATTTAGTGCAAAACTATGTGTTTTTTAATAAAAAAAATCTCGTTTCATCTTATTTGTACTCTTCCATAAGGTCCCATTAATTCTCTGTACTGAAAGTTCATCTATCTTCTATATTTTATACTGGAACTACTGAAGAAACAATTAAATACAATTTGTCCTAGTAATGATCCTTGCTCTATTAATAAAATCCCTTTGCGACCAAGAGCGTACTTTTAGCAAAGACTGCTATTGTTAGGTATGTTCCTTTATGGTCTGCTACCCCATAATTACTTTATTAATCCTAATTTTCCAAGGTTTACCTAATAATTTCCTATGTGACACCATACTAAATGTTCTTCTGAAATCTCGACAGATTAATTTTAGCTTTGTTTGAAGAAAGTTGTTTGTTTGGGATTTTTGTGGGTTTTTTCAAAAAAGCAGTTAACTTATAAAGAAAGAGAGAACCTTGGCATGATCAACCTTAGCAAACCCATGATGCATTTCTAATTTAACCACTATGCCCCTAATTATTCTTCCTCTCAAAATCTGTTTATAGGTTTTGCATGCACTCTAGGTCAGCCTCCTCAACATTCTAAGTCTTGTCTATATTAAAACACCCTAGCTCTTCATTCCAGTTGACTTCACTAATTAGTTTTCTTAATCTCCCAGTCGTCTCTTCTCAAAATTAAAGTCTTTAACTGCAGAATGGTTTTTTATTCTTCCATTTAATTTACACTATACAAACTCATGAACATTCAGGCTGTTTTCTGTAACAACTTCTATTATATTTTGCTGAAAATGAATTCAAAAGGCAATCACCTCTTTTTGGTCTGTCCGTGACAAAAGGAGTATAACTGGAACTCAGTGCTCTTGGTAAGGCTCTAGCTGGATGTTCACGATGCTCAATTGAGACCAAACCTATTGCAGATTTCCTATCTCCCATATATGGCAGAGCTGTTGTACTATGTCCCAGTTTGACCCAAAAAGCCTACAGAAGAGCCATAATACAATCCAAACCAAACCTCTTATATTTTTAACAGAATAACAATATTGACAGTAGTTTGTTATAATTTCTCTTATGTATCATGCTATTGTACAATCCTTGTTCTTTCAAGTCTAGTGATCTTCTTCAGTTTTCGCAATTAATTTCTACGTCTATTCCCTCACTTTCTGGTATTATTTATCCATTAATGTCATTTCTTATATTACATAACCCTGAAAACAACACAGATCTCTTTCTTTCAACTTATTTTCCTAGTACGAAGCAACACATTGCAAGCCCACTCTTTATTTTCATGTGCTTATAATGTTTTCAACCTTCTTCCCCAGAAACTGGAGGAATTTAACAGACTGGAAAAAACCTTTTCTGCATTGATGTTTTTCAAACCTCAGCACAGTAAAGCGCAGTTTTCTTGTAGCACAACAGCACAATGACATCATTTATAAATGAGGTATACAAGAAATAAGCATGACAAAGCTAAAGTGTATATTTATTAGTCATAAATCCATTTCTTATTTAACAGTCATTGTTTTATTATCATTTTGCAACATTTTGTGCCAAAAATTGTCACTTTGTACAGAACTACAGAAGAGCTGTTCTTAAATGGGTATCATTAGTAACAGGCACTGAAAAATGTCTAACTTAAAACTTACCTCCTAGGCATAAAAAAGGCTTAGTAAACAGGAATTATAGCTCACGTCCACACAGATCTGTCCCCTAATAGAGACAAATACATGGCACAATATGTGGTGTTGGTGTCATACATTACGCCTATTATCCTCTCTGTAAGACACGGCTAATTTTGTTTTCTCTCACATGTTGCCTATCTTACCACGCTTATTTTGACTCCTGAAACAAAGTAAGAATTTGCTCTATATAATACTAACATAAGAGGAAACTGAAAATTTCTGAAATAACAGTGCTTCAAATGACTTAATAAAAAAAAGTATGAAATTCATGGTATAGATTTTTACTACAAAGTACCGCAGGCTTCACACGACTTTTTTGTTTTATCAAAAAGCCTGATTTTTATTAAATTATCATTGAAGTCAGTGGAGATTGCTGTTTGATAAGGATAACTTATCCTTGCTGATGACTTCATTTCAGCTGAAGGAATTCCAGTATGTGACTCTTAAACTTTGATCTTATTTTTTATTGATAGTGTAGTGCAAAATTCACTAGATTCTTCTCATAGAGAATACACTAAAATGTGGATTATTATAACTGGGCATACTGAATTACTGTTCTGTATTAGTCTTGCTCAACCATTTCACATTCAGTGAATGCATTTGGAAAAAAAACAGAAGTCACTGCAAATAAGCTGCTTTTGTTATGCTCAGAAAGCTTGTGCCCTAAATTTTCAGCAGTCGCATGACCTATGACGCATCCCACAGTATATCAGCCTTAAAGGGAGACATCCAGCCAACATGACTCCAACACTTCCTTGGTTTCAACAAAAAGCTCTCTTGAATCCCTGCAGATGTCCTTCAGTGATATTTTAGAAATTGTTTCTTAACAAAGAAAGACTTCCTCGCATTTATCTATGAAGTATAGCAAAAAACAAACATGAGTTTGTTCCTGTAGTGTTTCTGAAACTTAGTACTACAGGGAATTTTAAACTTTGTTGAATATTTGGAAGGTAAATGAGCCGAGAAGGAAGTTTATGAATGAGGCAAAGGTGCTTATGTACGTACTTTCCTCTCAACCGCGCTGTTTACACAGCCTATCAGCAACAGCTTGTTGCCCCCAGACTAGTCATGAAATGATTTCTGTATTTCAGCTCTGCTCTCTTGAAGGGCCCTTAGTATTTCTCCTTTGATGATGGCCTTCTGGAAGGGCACTGGGTTGCCGTGTTCCTCCTACACAGCAGCATAAGCAGGAGCCCAAGAAAGTTGTGCTGCCAGTTACATCCTCCAGATCTGACAGTGAATGCTCAAGGAGCACTTCCTGAAGAAACACAGGGGTGAACCGCAGCACCTTGATGTCAGGAATCAGGATGTCCTTTTGAAAATGCTTCATGAAAACTCACCCACAGAGGTTCTGTTTCAGGCCTCCAGTGACACAATCCCTAAGGATCTGTCCTCCTGCCCATCGCTCCAGAGGCATGGAATCTGTCCAAAACCTACCCCTGGAAATCCTACGGCTTTACTGATCCACAACACAGACAAAGAAGAACTGGTAAGGAAGGGAAGCTTCTTGGAAAATGAAGTGTCTGACAATGTTTAGTCCATCACTTCTAATTTTCTAAGAAGTAACACACTCTTACAGGCTTTTCACACCAGTCCTCAAGCCCCCTAGAAAGAGCATCAGAGACAAAGCTACCTAGTCTACTTTTTCTCACTTTCAAGAAAAGGCCCTGTGCAATCTGCACCAGTGTCTATTACTGTATTTAATAGTCTGGCTTTTTCAGAGAGGCTGGGATACAGTTCCCCAGTTCACCTAGTAAACTAAATGCAGTAGTTCAGTTATTAAATCCAAAGAAGTGGAGACTCTAAATGTTAAGGATGCTAAGGAAGATGAGCAATGGCAGGGTTTCAGGACCATTTATTGAGAGCTGCCTCTAAAGATTTAATTTTGGAGGACTGTCATACAACAAATAGATCATAACGTTTTGCAGTGTTTCAGATAGTGCAAATGCAGCAGGATAAGAATGGGTTCACATCATTCAGTTTTGCTATGTGAATTGTAAATCGTATGCTGTTTGTTACCAGCCACAGGACTGCTTAATTTTGTTGACTTGGCAAGGATGCAGGTTTAAAAAATAGGGACAATATCTACTTTAAACAGACTTCAGAAAGCCTTAGTACGTAACATTTAAGAATCAAATCCAAACACAGCTGAGATGTATGGCATTAGAATCACTGTAACACTTAGCATTAAAAAGATGACAACAAATTATTTGCATAATCTATTAAAAATATCTTCAGAAAGTACATTGCTATTATTAAAAACACAAACGAATGAAAAAGCAATACACCTTACAAATAAGAATTACATTTCTTCTCTTCTAGATGTAACATGGAAGTGCCCAAACTTTTTTTTTCAGAAGATGCCTACTTCTGAATGTGGCTTGCCTTGAAGTAATCATTTGAAATACTGATATTTGAGAAAATGAGATTATTGGAAGTGTAAATTAGTGTTGATACAGTAGCTAGACACAAAACAAGTAACTTGTACAAGTTTTCTGAGAATTTAATACAAATCTGAAGCATCAAGGTGTAAGATACTATTTACATCAAGTCAAGTAAACAATTCCTATTACTTGGCATATACAATCATAGAATCATTGATTCATTAGGCATTGGAAGGGACCTCGAAAGACCATCTAGTCCAATCCCCCTGCCACAGCAGAACCACCTAGACCAAGTCACACAGGAACAGAGCCAGGTGGGTCTTGAAATGTCTCCAGAAAAGAAGGCTCCACAACCCCCCTGAGCAGCCTGTTCCAGTGCTCTGGTACCCTCGCTGTGAAGAAGTTCCTTCTGATATTGATATGGAACCTCCTATGTTCCAGCTTGCACTCTCTGCCCCTTGTCCTGTCACTAGATGACACAGATGACCTTGAGAAGAGCCTGCCTCCATCCTCCTGACACCCACCCCTCACATACTTATAGACATGAATGAGGTCCCCCCTCAGCCTCCTCCTCTTCAAGCTAAAGAGACCCAGCTCCCTCAGCCTTTCCTCATAAGGGAGGTGTTCCACTTCCTTCATCATCTTCGTTGCTCTACGCTGGACACCCTCCAGCAGCTCTGTGTCCTTCTTGAACTGAGGGACCCAGAACTGGACACAATACTTCAGATGTGGTCTCACTAGTGCAGAGTAGAGGGGGATAAGAACTTCTCTCGATCTGCTAATCACCGCCTTTCTGATGCACCCCAGAATGCTGTTGGCCCTCTTGGCCACAAGAGCACATTGCTGGCTCATACTCATCCTGCTGTCCACTAGGACCCCCAGATCCCTTTCTTCTTACAGTTCTTTTCAACAGGTCAGTCCCCAACCTATACTGGTACCTGAGATTGTTCTTGCCCAGATGCAAGACTCTGCACTTACTCTGGTGCTCTTGTCTTCAGTCTACTCCCTTTATTTTGTAAATGTCACCATTTACAAAATTTTACACATTTTCTCATGAGGAAAATCTGTTCAGGTAAGTAACTGATTACGAGAACAATTTCATAAATGCTAGGCCATTATCTAGGCAGTTGAAGTTGCTCAGCAAACAATACGCTTCTTCAAATAATGTTATTCTACATTGCACTAAAAAGTTTTCTCTCACTTATTAACATCAACTTTGGTTAACTTGTTCCATATTTTTTGTTGGGGTTTTTTTCCCAGCAAAATTAAGAATAGAAAATGATGACTTGAATACAATTTGTATATTGTTATTTAGGTAAATTATGTCATTTCTTTAGTATCTCATTCTTCTCAGGGGAAGAAATAAAGGTTGGGAATACAGTAGCCCTGCACTTGGGATTTGTTGCTAACATTACCTCTACGTTGTTTATTTGTTTAAGGAAAATAAGTATTTGCTGTTAAAAAACATCCAATATATCATCCAAGTACATTATTTCTATATTGTATTAACTTCCTCTGTACTATTCTACCTACCTACCCACCCAACCTTTTTTCCCCAAAACCCCCAAACAAATGACTGACCATCCCAATGCTGCAGTTCTCCATGAAGAAGACAATGTGTGAAAGCTGGCACAGGCTGCCCAGGAGGTGGGCAGCTTCCATCCTTGGAGATATTCAATGCCATCTGGACATGGTTCTGCACAACTAGAGCAGCAGGGCTGAACCGAATGACCTCCAGAGTTCCCTTCCAAGAAAACCATTCTGTGATTCTGTAATGACTACTTATGGATTTTCTGCTTAGCCAATGTGGTGCTATCGTTACTGACAGACCAAAAGAGCTCTTAGCCTGAATAACTATAGAAATGCTACAAAGGAAAAGAAAGCCTCATACTGGTTTTGTATCAGTGGGAAAGGACGCAGAAACCTCTACCTCCACTATTCCCACCAAGTCTTTCTTGAGTCACTATTCTAGCTGGTGACATTGACCCACCAGTCAAAATACTTTTCACTTCCAAATGCAGTAAACCACACAGGCAAATGCTTTGCTTCCATGTCCTTCTATTACAGGGCTGCCATGCATGAATGCAAGGTGTTTTACCCAGTGTCCTAAGAAAAGTGAGGCTTGTGCCATCTGCCTGCCATCACGTCCTTGCCCCACAAAAAGCTTTTAAAGCTAGGTTAAATGGAGTCAATTTGATTTATAAAATAATGTTGGAACAGCAGTGGTTGGGTAGCCAGAAGACAGTGTGAGAAAAAAAGTGAGAGCTCAACATTTGCAAATCCTTTAGCCTGCTTGCTGGCACATAAGCTCTGCTTACTGACTGGTGTGCAAATGTTCCCGAACAGCCCCAGCACCAGGCATTTTTTACCCATGGATCCAATGTACTGGAAGTCATGTCCAGGTGGAGAGCTAATGGCACTGTAAGGGAGATAGGTGTGTCTAGATATAGGGCAGAGAGAGCAGGAATGCAGGACAAAGATAGAGAGCAAATCAGACCTTCTGTAGTGCACTGCTCAATGGAACAGTTTGTTTACTCATCTCCCAGACAACACAGATACGTAACTGATCCACGCTAATTCCCTGTAAGAAGCTAGTATTTTCTGAATACCGTGCCTTGAAATGATGGACAGCTCTTAATGACAGCTTCTGTTAGCCAATACTGCAAGGGCTGTATTGAATACTACAGAGGGCTGAATTGAATCAGCTGAAGAAAACGGGAGGCTTTAGTGATCATTCATTTCCTTAACACCTGCTCCCCTTACTGACACCCTGCCATACATTTAAGCATTATGCTGAGTTGGGACATTTGAAGTGAAAGGAGATACTTGAGCAAATTCGCTCCTTTTTAAATGTGCCACTCAAATGCGGTCTTGGTCACTATTACTCTTGTTAGCATGAGATATCATGGGATCATTATAATGGATGAAATGTCGAGCCTATTTTGGGGGAGAGTGGCAGGAATTAGGGAGCAAAAGTCTAGGATTTTAGGTGTTTATGCTCTGTTCATGGGTGGATAAAGCAAGATAATGTTGATAACTATAAATCCAAGTCCCGGAGAAGACTGAAAAATGGTTTTACAAAGCTATGTTTCCCATATTGAAAGGATGGGAAAATAAGCAATAATATTCAAGCTCCCAAGGTATATCTCACCCCACCTCACCCTTCCTTCCACCAGTCCAGTTCAAACAGCCATGTAAAGAGCAAAAGGAGAAAAAACAGAAGGGAAAGAAAAAATCAAACTCAAAGTGAGAACATTCCCAACAGCTTCTGCCTTGTCCCTAGAGACACCCTCTCAGCCATTTACCAATCCAAGTGTCAAAAGAATTTGCTTTAATACTTTGTTATCACAATCAGCTTTTCCATGATAACTTGGTCTTGGTTTTTTTCTTGTTTGTTTTCTCAGTGCAAAGCCAGAGCAAGGTTTATGCTTAGTCTACTATTGACCTACCCTCTTTGAACATACCCAGACAACAGGAAACTAGTTTCTCTGGAAACGGGAGCTACATGAAATCTTGTAGTACTTGCATTAATTTACAGCTGTTCACACACATGTAACAATAAGGCATTGGATCTGCAGCACGCGATTCACTTTACTAGGCAAATTAATGAAGGAGAATATTGCCAGTGGCACATCAGGGTGATAAAATGGTAATAACTGGTACCATTTGAATACTAAGAAAAATCCCAGTGTCTAAACCACTTAGTCTATGTATAAAAGCTCTTGGTGGTCAAATTAATAAAGCAAGCAGCAGAAACAATCTTGGAGACTTTTATATTGGTTTCATGGAGGTAAAATATGATCACTTTGATCAACTTGATGATAAGGAGACAGCACTGCTACATATACCCACTGGGACTAATACACCTGGTTACAGAATCAGAGAATCTATTTGTTTTGAAGAAACCTTTAAGATCATCAGGTCTAACCAGCACTGTGAGATCACTGCTAAATCATGTCCCTAAGCACTATGTCTACATGTCTACACATCCTTTAAACAGCTTCAGGACTCTACTGCTTTCCTGGGTAACCTGTTCCAATGCTTTACAACCATTTCAGTGAAGAAATTCTTCCTCATATCCAGCCTAAACCTCACCTGGCACAGCTTGCAGTCATCCCCTCTGGTTCTATTGCTTGCCAGCTGGAAGAAGAGACTGTTGCTCTCCTCAGCTGAATCTCCTTTCAGGTAGTTGTAGAGAGTGAGAAGGTCTCCCCTCGGCTTCCTTTCCTCCAGGCTAACCACCACCAGTTCCCTCAGCTGCTCCTCACAAGACTTGCCCTCCAGACCCTTTATAAGCTTTGTTGCCCTCCGCTGGACATGCTCCAGCACCAGTTAAAAAATTTTGAGCCAAGATGAAGGCTTCCTAATTTCCCACTAACTCTGCTTTTCACTTTTAAATTAGAGTGCAGCTGGGGAGTTTACACTCTGTCTTGGATACAGCAGACTCGGGTGAAGGTGATACCAATAACTGCAATCCACTCTATGCTTAAAATAGGCATGTTAGAAATAAGACACATTTCAGTTTCCAGACACTGCCTTCTCGGGGTGGTATTAACATAAACCTCTGCTTAAGTTGTTTTAGGACAAAACATTGGACTGCAAATAACAGCAGCTGAGGAATTAGCACAGGAATACTGCTCTTGCTTGCACTGCTCTTGGGAGCATAACCTGTCACAAAGTTGTGGGCAGAAGCAAGGATGCTAACAATTTATGTTTGCTAAACTAAAAAAACCCAACTGACAGAGCCCAGATTCCTTACTTTCTCACCATTTTTTCAGTGGATAACAAGTTTCTTGACTTTGCTCA
Source organism: Upupa epops (assembly GCA_013397515.1). Lineage (NCBI taxonomy): Eukaryota > Metazoa > Chordata > Aves > Bucerotiformes > Upupidae > Upupa > Upupa epops. Next base: position 72,364 of record VZRI01012864.1, read on the forward strand.
CAGTTACCAAAAAATTCCACCACATTTGGATGTGCTTAGATCTCTTAATTCCAAAGTTGTGTATGATCAATAATGTTCACAGATCTTTATGATGCCGTCACACTTAAATTAGAAGAGAGGGACAGTGTGTGGCTGGGAAAAAGAAGTAATGATGCCATCCTTTCACATGCTCTTCCATGGATAGATTCTAGCAGGCAAGCCACAGATTATGAAGACATTGGGAAGAAATAATCATATTTCAATCAGCAAAGCCAAAATCAAAGTATTTAGTGATAAGATACTTCAATAATGGAGACAGGTCTGGATTTTATGTTTTTATGAGGAAGCAAAGATTAGGTAGAAACTGGGATACAAGAACAGAGGAAGATGACAAAGATTAGAAGTCATGTTCACCATCTGAATCAGAGAAACAGAAAAAATCTTATTATCCAGACAGACAAAGGTAATACAGACAAACACATACAGACATGCATTCATACAGATATTTACATATAAAATGGTAAACAATCATCATTCAAAACCTCTAGTGAAAAGTGCTTAAGAGGAGAGATCTTTTTCCAATAATAATGTCTTGGGTTCACGTTTTAGGGGGAAAACTATTACAACAGCAGCATGAAAACCCACACCAAATAGGATGGAGCATGCCTAGAAAGAGGAAACAGCCACTCATTTTTGCCTCATTTGCCAGATCCTTTAAGCATATTAACATCTCTTTACAAGTTACACTGAATTCTGCTGATAGACACAGAAGTGCATGTAGTTGATCTTAGTCGTTATTGAAACACACATCTGTCTAACTAAAATATAGTCAAAACGTTCTTGGGTTTTGGGGGGTAAAAGTAAGGCAATTACCTTGCTTAAGTAGAAAAGATTTTAAATAGGATAGTGGTTGGCAAGACTACTAGTTTAGAGTGATACTTTTTTGAGCAAAGGCCAAATTATAGACTTAGTATTGCTAGTATATTGCCAACACTGAGGGAAGTGTTGACAATCACAGCTGATTAGAGTCTCAAAGAAGAGAAAAGAAAGCTCTGCCACTCTGTTTGGTTGTTCTTGGAGACAGAGTTTGTCTGTGCAAAAACTCTTTCTTACCAGGATAGAATGAATTGCATTAAATTCTACATAAAAATCTCTGGTTCATCTTCTCCGTCTTCTCTAAAGACTGAAAATCTTGCTACCTCGAATGATCATTGTAAAACACCAGAACAAAATTGTGAGTTGTACCAAACCAGACATGGTACATACTCGAGAGAGAGCTAAACCTCAGTCACTAATGGGGGTCTTTGCTTCATTTGATGACAGAATTGTAACTCCAGGAGGAAAGCAGCATTTTAATTCTGAACAAGTCTTTAGCTTGAATATTTTTGCTGCCAGTATGACTACACCTAGGGAGGCTTTCTTATGCAGTCACATGCAGAAGGATCCTGACAGCATTCTTTTACTGGATCTCCCCTGAGAAAAGGCAGACCAATTCACAACAGAAGAGTAAGAAGACCAGGAGGAATTACTTAAGTCCTCATATTCAATTGGCTTCTGTTGGAGTTCACTATGCCAAATAACCCTGAACATAACTGATCAAGCTTTCAGATGGAAGTTAGCAAGTTCATGCCTTTTATATTGGAAGTTAATTTAAGATCCTAATTCTTTTATTAATTTCATAAATCCTTCTAATCCTCTGTCTGTATTTTATTCTTCCGAAGTGTCTGCTGCAACTCCTGCTCCGTTCTTAGATGAAACAAGAATACAAAGATTGTGACACTTTCCAACACAATTTTAATACCTGAAAAAAGAATATGGATGAAAGTAATTCTACATTTCCTCTGCTTTGAGGACATCATTATTAGTTTGGGATAATCTATGCCAGAGATATTTACAGAACAGATTTTATATTAGGCATCTAACTCCCTGTTCCTTTCTCCACCACTTACAAGACCTGTCTTCCCTCACTCACTTAGTCTTCTCCTTTATTGCTTGCTAATTTTAACAACATGGTATGTCTCCTATGTACAGACTGCAAGGTTGATTTGTCTTTGAACAATTAATGTCAGTAATAACAGATGGTTTGGTTTGGTTTTATGATGTCACCATAGTCTATCATCATGGGCCTGGCAATTCTAAAAATTATGCCACACTTACCTATTACTAAGAAACTCTTGTTTTGCTGGTAAGAAGACATCAATTTGAGACAAAGAGCTGTGGGGAAGTAACGCTCAGAATCGCCTAGCTGCTTTCATGGGAGAAATATATGGCAAAGGTGATCAGGGTCTTGAATTACAATTCATTGATTCTGATATGATTCATATTCTCAATGTTTAATTCAAACAATGGTAAGACAGCAGAGGGAACTGAAAAGATCTTGATTGATTTGCATTTACAAAGAAATGTAATCTTCAAATCTTCAACCTCTGGATGACTCTATCTACATTAAATAACATTGAAAAAATCCTCAAAAACAAACTGAGAAGAATCAATAATTAGCTTTTAATAACATTGTCCATATTTAAATAGGGTGAGATGGCAATAACTCGTGTGTAAAAATCTACATCACAGCACAGAGACAGTCTGCTCATCTAAGATGTTGTATGAATAGAACTTAATGAAAGATCACTGCTAAAATCATAGAGCCCTGAAGAAAGCAATATATCAAAATTCTTGTATTGGTTATTTTTTATATTTTCTGAAATAAAAAATATTCATGGATGTCCAAAGAGAGATGAAATTGTATTATTTAATTTCTCTTAAAAGCATCATTCTTGAATTTGTTCTGTGAGGGAAAACAAACAAGGTTTGTTTGCTGGGAGGTTTTTTGTATTCTTTAGTGCACTGAACAATCTTAAATTGATATGGTGCATATTAATTTTAAGATTATATTCTTCTATGTTATATGATAAATTGCAGATTACAGAGTCTTTAAAATTCTCTAGTGGCATAGACATTGCAAAACAAATGCGTTCTTAAAATGTGATCAGGTGGTACAAAAGGAGCATTTTTAAAACAGATCATTGCTTTTACCAAAACTAAGACTGAATCAGTTCTTCAGTACAAATTCCCTGATGGTTCAAGGCCTATTTTTCTCTGCTTACCAAGTTTTTGAAATTGCAATCAACCACAAGAGAGATGTTTCTAGTGGACACCCCAAGGACTCCACATGCAAAATAAAAGAACTACAAAATAATGCATTTTTTAACAACTTGAAAACCAGAGTGAGATTTCTCATATCCTACTTTCATGACAGCACTTTGATGAAAATTGTGCTTTTTCTGAGAAATGCACCTGTGTTTTGAAACAGGAGTCTGCAACTAATGCCTGGAGTGCCCATGACAGGTAAAGAGTCAAGTACTGTGACTACCTTAGAAAGACAGTGTTCTAATGGCTAAGATAATATTCATGGGTCAGTGCATTCAGATATGCCATCACACTCATGTCAGAAGTTGAGAAGAAGTGAAGAAAACAATTATTCCTGTACTCATACTTCTGTACTCCAGTCTGAAATGGATTAATCCATGAAAACACAGAATTAATGTCATAAGAATCATCTTGCGATTCCCAGGCATTCTGCACAGTTGTATGGTGCCTCTGTTACAAGATCCCAACAGCCTGCTGATGCGCTGTGCAGAGATGCGAGACTCTGGAGGCAGATGGGGCCCGTATTACACTGCCCTGCAGCAAGACCTTTTGCCCAAAAAGAAGCCTGAAAAGCATGCCAGCATGCAGCACAGGATGTATTGTTTTCTCCTTCATCATGCAACTGAAATTATAGTGGTTTCTCAAGAGGTCAGGTTAAGAAAATGTGAGAGACCAACTAAGTGACAAAGGCTGTCAAATACCGGCTGCGTTCTCCCATGTCTGGTGCTGACATCAATGCTTAATCCTGCAGCCCTTGCATAGCCTCAACACTTTAACAGTCTGTGCAGAGTTAAACTCATGGACAGGTCCTGGTGGGATTGCAGATTTTTGCGCTATTGATATTTCATCTGAAACATGGGAGATGCTAATTGCCGGCCTTGCAGTTTTCCCCTGGTGACCATACTAAAAATACAATGCATATTGAAGCTTACAGTGTAATTTGGGCAAAAATTCTTACAGCAAACAATCCCAGCAAGGTCTGTGCATCAAAACCTTTCCAACAGATTTGCACATTTTAGTCTAAGCAACAGAAAAAACTATTTCATAAATCTCTGCAAAAGAGTAAACCATACTTGTCTTTTTTTGTGGCAGGGGGATTGGACTAGATGATCTTTCGAGGGCCCTTCCAATCCCTAATGATTCTATGATTCTTTTCCTCTTATTTGCCAGTACACAACTGAACTCCCTGGAAAGCTTAACGGCAAACAATGCGGTTTTTTTAATCAAGAGTAACATTACAGAACAACAGCCTTTCATAGAAATGTAAGCAGAAATGAATCAGATTTTTAACAACAATTTTTAATAAACATAACCGTCCACAGCAATAAAATTAATAATTTAACTATCAGAATTCATTCAAATAGTGCAAATACTGCGTAAAGGGGACAAAAGTATTTGTTATTAATAACTTCCTTTTTTATTTGTTCATCTCAGCTGGCTTTTGCTCAGAACCCTGCATTAGCACCTCACTGGCAATTCCAGCGGAAGATTCATGAATCCTTCACTCAGTGTCTTAGCAGGTCACTGGGATTCATTCAGTTCAGCTTTAATGTTTGGGCCATGCACTGCAAAGCCGCACCAAGTTCAGAGGGTGTCTGGAGGCCAGGGCACCAAACACACATGCTGCCAGGCTGATTTCCAGCGAAGAGCAGAGTTGGTCCTGGTTTTGTAATTCTCCTGCCTCTCAGCACTGACACCCTGAAGTGAATGAGCACCATAGCTGGTAATTATGCAGCCCTTCAATCCACTTGCTCTTAACTTTCCTTTCCACTGTGCTATATTTGACACAAAATGTTTAATCAGGTTCATTTATCATGACTGGAACAGCCTGACTCATTCCCCATTTATAATTAGAAAGGATTTCATCTAATAAATACTGAGTGCTCTCAGCTATCAAAGTCACTGAATGAAGAGTTTGCTCAGCACCACACAAAACGGAAGGCAGATAACTGTATTTTACATGGAACTACAAGAACAACAAATTTCTTCAGCAAATTTTCAAAAGTTAAGGCAGTTAGATGCTATTTAGGACCTGTGTATGAGGCCTCAGCCTGGAAATACAGAGGTATCAAGGAAATTATTCTCCTTTCTGCCTTGGTCATACTGTACATAAAATGGTGACAGTGGAGGCTTTCGTCCTTTGTTAAGTACTTCCAGGGGTCATTTTCTATCTATAGAATATTAAAAAATACTTGCTAAGCAGCTAACATCGTCAGTTTTTAAGAAGAGAATGAAATTTAATGAAAACTTAACCTACAAAGAACAACCTAAAAAAACCAACTGTGGTCCAAAAGTCAAAATAAAATGACAAGAGATTTAATGTATGAAGGTATCAGAGTGGAGACATACAAACCTGCCCTACTCTATGTCTGCACCCTACAGCCACCCCACGTTTTTTATTTTCTCTTGCAATCATGACACTGTCTTTGCCTTATGTAATAACCCAGAGTAATGCAGATTGCTTTAGGCCAACCGAGAAAAGGCAGATAATTAATCACTGCCAGTTAATTTAAACACTGCATGGTCAGCCCTGAAAAAACCCATGCTAAAATGGAAACCATACTAAAATGGAAAGTCCTCATCAGTTCCTATGGTAAAATGAGAGAATGAGAACTAGAAAGGAAAAAGCGTAAAAGAATAATGCAAGGAACAATGGGTGAAAGAAGTGTCACCATTGTTGTATTCTCTCTGCCTGAAGGTCTTTTTCCTGGGAAGGGAAAGAACCTGAATTGCAGGTGCTAAACTTTGCATCTGTGTAAACTGGAATTTGGCAGCTCATGACACCTAAATTTGCTGAATATCTTCTATGCTAGTAGGTATTTAGCTCAGATCAGGCCATAGTGTTAGCCATCAATCTTATAGGAACATGCTGAAAGAAACCACAAAACAAAACGCCTTTTTATACAACATGAATAACTACGAAGACAATAAAAAAACCCCACACATATTGGGAGGGTAAATTCTTCCTGCTAATATTTTTATGTCGTGGATATTTTGAAGGAGTTTATGTACTTCCTGGAAGATCCAGCATAGAACAACAAAGATGATGAAGGAAGTAAAACACCTCTCTTATGAGG
>VZRI01012864.1:78636-179023 GCA_013397515.1 Upupa epops
ATTTCTTCACAGTGAAGGTAACAGAGCATTGGAACAGGCTGTCAAGCAGGATTGTGTAATCTCCTTCTCTGGATACATTCAAAGCCAACCTGGATGTGTTTCTGTGTGACTTTGGTCTAGGTGATCCTGCTGTGGCAGCAGGATTGGACTAGATGATCTTTCAAGATCCCTTCCGATCCCTAAGGATTCTATGAATTCTATCCTTTAACCAGCTAGCCACGCTCCTTCAACGCGTCCCAGGACAAGGCTGGCCTCCTGGACTGCAAGCAGATAGTGTTGGCTTATGCTTAGCTTTTTATCAACTAGTACCTCCAAGTCTTTCTCTGTAGGGCTTCTCTCAATATTTTCATCCCCCTAGTCTGTATCGATACAAGGGAGTGCCTTTTCCCAGGCCACTGACCTTGCATTCAGCCTTGTTGAACCTCATGAGGTCAAAACAGTTGAACTTCTCCAGGTCCCCTTGCATGGCATCCTATGCCTTAGGCACATCAACAACACTACTCAGCTCGGTGTCACTTGTTGAGGGTGCACTTGATTCCACTATGTCATTGACAAAGACATTACACAGTAATGTCCAGACAAGAAGATCTATAGTTCTTTCCTTGTCCACTGATGTAATCAGTTTTAAGGTATTTGTTATATCTGCTATTTGACCTGTTTATTTTATAAATTAAATGCAGTTTTATATAATTACTTTCACTGATTGATATTCTGACAAGGCATTTATACCCTGTTCTTCAGTTGTTAGAGTTATGTCTCCTCCTTTAACTGATTCTCTGACGGTAACTACTTCTTCCCCACCTATGGTTCCTTACAAATTCCTAATCTTTACTTCAAAAGATCAGTGTTGCATTACTGCCTCCATTCAGGACAATTATCCAACCATTTCTGTCTTCATTTCTCCCACTTCATTTCTCCCTCTGCTTTTTTTCCACCTACTATGCATTGAACAAATTTCCTGCCCTCACTGCTGGCCCCTTGTCTCACCAAAGTCAAACAAATCTCTCTTTCCTAATGCTCAGTAAAACCTTTCATGTCTAGTTCATGTCTATTGCACTGATTTCAGTAAGCAAAGAACAGAGTTAAAACCCAGCAGCTAGATAGGTTAAGGTGTCTGCCAACCATTGAGCTACTTCCTCAACTCAGTGCTGTCCTGTTTTCGAACAATGATTTCCGTAAGTGAGACCACCCTGAAGGGCCAATTTAATCAGCTGCATCCTAGCCCAGGGAATGCAGTGGCATTCACAGGCTCTGCACTGCTGCCCTGTCTCAGCTCTTGCTGTGGAAGAGCCAGTAAAACCAGGAACCACTAAGGCTTCCTTTTGCAAACAGAATCTTTCCAGAAAGTAAAACACAAGGAAAAATTGCCTCTGTATACCACATACACTTGCTGTAAAGCAAATCATTCTACAGAAGTAGAGAATGGTTATCTGACTGTTTCATAGAGTAAAAGAACCCATCAAATTCATAATTGATGTAACAAATACAAATTGTATACTGTACATCATTCCAATCTACAAAGATTTTTAATAATTTAAGACAACAAATCTACATATAGCCATTAGAGCACACAAATTAATCCTTCATTTGAATGCATTACCTAGCCCTATACAAAACAGTTGTAAAGAAATGGAAATATAAAACCTTGCAGATTTTCCCTCGCAATGAGCACCAAACAAGCAGAGACTTGAATTACAAGTGAGAGCAGTGACATATGCTAATGGATTTGTCATCAGGAGATAATGCAATGCCATTAACTCATCTTATTTCAGATTCTAGCAAAGGCATGTCATGGTCGGAAACACAAGATGCCTCAGAATCCCAGAAAAACAATCCAGAGAAGAATTTGCAAGACTATGGCTCATGGGTATATCTCACCTGTGGCTATTGATGTCTGTTTTAACTTCATAGCATTTAGTGTTTCCCGAGTATCATAGCTGTGGATTAGTAACTTGGTTCACCAAGTCCTCTTAACTCTACTGAGAATCAATATGGTTAGTTGAATCTTGTTATTTTTGTACAACAAATATGCATGGGAATGAAGGAAGAATGAAAGGTAATTTCTAAGTGCAAAAGAAATCAAAATTGTCAGAATAATAAGCAAATTTTATAAAAAGATTGCTTTTCATACAGCCTACACAAGCTCTCCATTAGGCTACATCTAAAACAAACAATTAAGGAAAAGAACAATAGAATGTACATATATTCTAACCAAATCAATATTATTAAGCACAGGTAAAAAGCTGTTCTTCACACAGTAAAATAATTTCCTCTGTAGCATTTGCCTTAATAGCCCTATTGTTCATTTAATGGAAAGTGTGGAACAGTCTAGATCATAAATACAGGCACAATGCTGATTAAACCTCAGGCTACTATGAATGTGCTCCAAAGGAATCTGTAATAATTTACAGCAGCTAAGGGTCTTCCTCACTGATACTGCTACTATATGTTTATTACTATCTCTTAAGTATGTAATTATGTAATCATCAAGTGGATTGCAAGGACTTGCAACAATCCTAGCCCACTGGATAGATAGGACTTCAATTTAGGATAAGACAAATACTACTTCTATAAATTTCTTTACTTAATGTGTGAATGTGTTTGCATCAGCCATCACAAAAAGAAAGTTGACGTAAAGAAAACAGGTATCAGTGTCTTTGCACCTTCAAATAGAAAACTCCCACGTGTATGATTCTGCTGACTCCTGCATGATATTCAGTGCTACAGTAAATCCAGCTTTGGAGTCCTTCTACCTGATCAGAAATGATGTAGCCATAAGTCACAAAGAGCTCATCCTGAATTAACATGCACACTCATTGCAAATGTGTCTAAATGTTCTTGATAGGTTAAACTGCAATGGAAGGCTTTTTTTTTCCCAGATCAGGTGTTGGCTACCCATGTGTCTTTCTGCAAATCAACCCTATTTTAAAATCAGCATAAACTCATTAGTGCTTGCAAGACTATCAGAAATGTACTTACCTACCTACTCTGGATAATACATCAGCTGCTGAGTGACCTGGGAATGCACAAATCTGATAACAAGGAGCAAACAAGCCTTCCTCAAAACCCCTCTAGGACAAGCTTCAATGGTCAAACAGGCTATCCCACAAAATTGTGGATGCTCCATCACTACATGTATTTAAGATCAGGCTGGATGGGGCTCTGAGCAACCTGGCCAAGTGGGAAGTGTCCCTGCCCAAGCAGGGGATGTGGAACTAGTTGATTGTTAAGGTCCCTTCCAACCCAAACCATTCTATGATTGTGGGATTTTATGTACACTTGAGCCACCCCACTCATCTCCACGGAACTACCAACATGTTTAGGTCTCACATCATATACAGTGGCCTTAAAAGAATCCCATATAGAAAAAGTATTTTCCAAGTACTATGTTAAGCCACCATTTGCAAAAGTTGTTATTAATTCTGCTTAATTGGCAACAAATGGGAGCTGCAAGTTTGATCAGGTTATAACACATTTGACCATACATAAACAGAAGCCTGTGTTTTCACACACCTCAACCTGTATCAGGAACTTTAAACTGGGCTCTGATTTCAGGTGTGTTTATCACTGCTTAAACTCAGTTTTTGTAATGTCTCAAAATGTCAGTAATAGTGGTTTTGAAATAAATCAAGTTAGTTAAAATAAGGAAGTTTCCATTCTCAACTTAGAATTTACCCATTTGGCACTGATACATTAAGGAGAATCTTGTTGAAAGTCAATATGTATTATCACATTCATTTTAATTATTAAATACTTGGTTAAACACAGATATCTGAAGGCACAACTATAGATCCGTATGTTTGCTGCTAATTATTGAAATCAGTCACTACAGAAAGCAGATGTGCAGAAATCTTTTCAGCACACTTTTCTACTGCAATCTTCCTCCTTTTATTTGCAAATGTCTTTTCTAGTTTTGACATGAAGAATAGCAACTTGATAACAATGTCCAGCTCCAATAATAGCATGACAGAGTTATTTCCTTCCTCACTGTTTTTTATGTTTCATGCCAATCTTACAAGCACTTATTTGGATGTTGTCTATGCGGACTGACATACAGAATAATATATCCAAACCCAGAACCATGTAAACCCAGGGTGTATTTACAATCTGGATAAGGACATAACTCTCGGCTGTTCACATCAATACAGATGCAGAAAGCTTTGGAGGAATTTAGACCAACATGGTAGCTAACACAAGCAGAAAACACTGAAGTCTTACTTCACACACACCTGACAACGGGGACAGTGGTATTTGTAGCATACAGTGGGCATGTGGGAAATGGTTTCTGATGGAAATTTGAAGGGAAACTGGTATAAGAACACAGAGAAACTTTATGTCACTGCTTGGTCTGAAGTGCCTTGTCTTCTGCACAAACTTATATGTATCTTCCATTAGTTCCACCTCATGTAACTGACAAAAAGTGTCAGTGAGCTCCTCTATCTGTCAACCTTTTAATCAGCTATTCTAGATGGAAACAATATTTGTGGTAAGTAGAACCTCTTTTCCCGTTGCCTGAGGCTTTCTAAAGTCACTTGATGTGTCACAACATGCTGTTTCCACTGACACAAGAAAAAAGTAAAAGCTGTGTTGTCTGGGGCTTTTTAGTACTTACGGCTACATTACTTTACCTGATACGCAGTTCAGAATATTTTACATATTAAGTTGTAGGAGTTAAGACCCAGCAGTAATCCAGCCTGCAGTTCACAATACTACATGGAATTCTCTCTGCTGTTGTAAGATTTGGGCACCTGCTCCCATCTTTGTTGCTTTCTGTTATACATGCCAAGTTCCCAAAATAACTAAATTGCTCCTCCCACGAGGAGCAATGAGAAACTCCTCACGTAGCAGCAATAAGGAGACATAAGTAGTAGGTCTCCAAGCAGATTGTGTCTGCCAAACTTGGGGAGACAATTATCAACAAAAACGTTTGAGTCTTTAGTGGTGACATTACTGAAGTGCTTATATAAGTCATTAGAATTTCTGTATCTTGCAGAAGAAATGCTTCTAATGCCGTAACTGTTGCAGTATTGGTTCCCAGTTCACCTTGAATTTGTACTTTAACACAGCTATAAATACAGAATGTAATTAAAAACCTGCTGGAAAAACAAAACTTTCTTTTGATGGTCAGCAATAGGTGGAAAAAAAAACAACTTACTGAAAACAGGGAATGTAAATAATACACCAAAACAACCGTAAACAAGAACTGCATCCAGCAAAACAAGGATTACCTCCTCCTTAGTGTCTTCAACTCTGCATACAAATGTATGCAGTTTTAAAATTCCCAGTTTGTTAAAGTCAATACAGAATTTTGTAAAATAAGTGCTTGGTGGAACCAGGTTATTCATTTAACTCTTCAATTTGTTAAACAAATCTCTGGTTCAGCAGTTGCCCAAACAGATGGGCTTTCAGATTCATGAGGATTTCTTAAGTCTTTATATAGGGATCTAAATAGATGTAGGTGTCTTCCCAATGATCCATCACCTGAAGGACTGAAGCCCAAGTGGTAATGAAACAGGATTACTGGAAATTTTGTGAATGGCAGGATGGCGTAACATTAATTCATCAGATCTTGCACTGGAGTTACACAAAAATACATTTTAAAAACACAGCTCCTTCAATCCCAGGCTTATTGAGACTGCTACAGATGACTTTATGCTATAGGCATACAAACAGACTGATAGAACTCCTAGTAAATAAGCAGTGGCTACGCTGCATAGAAATAAGACCAAAAGCAATTGGGTTTGATTAGCCTTTAAGATTACACAGAGATTATTCGCTTGTCTCACATCAGATACTGAACATCTGTGTGGCACTATGAAGTGTGTGATTGCAAATTATAAGTGTATAACCACTCTTCATCATTAGCTGCTGATGGCCTACTTGTGAATTGTTGACCTAAATGACAAATTACTTTTCAATTTGTCCTCATGAAAGTTTTTTTGGTTCCTTCCTTAACTGGCGGCTTCATTTAAATAGTGCTGCATAGTAACAGACTTCCCTTTAAGAAACAAAATTGCTGAAAAAGAAACTGGAAATTATGAGAACGGGTCAATGCATCCATGGTCTGTTCGGTGCTTTACAATATATCTTATTAATTACACATTTTCTTTGAGGAACACAGTAATATTTATTCTAAATAAAACATAGGGAGCTATAGGAATATAATATGCAAAAGTTCATAGAAGGTATTAGAAAAAAACCAGACTTATTAATGACAGACCCTGACAGGTCGCTCCTCATTACAAATGAGTTCAATAATGAAAGTAGACAATTTAATTAATTACAGAGAAAATAAAAGAACATCTAGTTCTAAAGCACACATCACGTACACTGAAGCAAAACAAAAACAGTGCTCTAAAGAAAAAGCTGAATGAAGTAGTCAAGAATTTTTTTAAAAGGCTTTTCATTTCACAACTGAACTGAGTGTCTCAACAAATCTTTCAAAAACCCAAGAAAAGGCATGAATTGGTTAAACATATCCCTCAGAAAGAGAAGGAACAGAAGTTTTATTTATGACAGCTATGGTGAACATTTTTCTTGAGACACTAAACCATTAGAAAGCTGTTACCGTTTCTGTGCTTTCAAAGCCATTCTGTTTAGAGAAAACAATGTCTCTGAGTCATTTTCTCTGTGTATCTGTGCTTCTTGCCTCACCTAGTATATTATTAGGGACATTTTTATCTCTGCAAATATTGCATGAAGACAGATTTCATTCTGGAGGAGTGTCCTCTCATAGCTTGCCTGTAATTCATTTGCCATCTGATAATACTCTCTGAAGGCATTACTAATACCAGTGCTACAAAATGAGATGGTCTTAAGTATCACTAAAAAATTAGGTGAGGATGGAGATGTATTCTCAGAAACTTTATCAATAGACAGATGACAAAGACAGTGAGTTATTCCAACTTCCCAAAAGATGAGAAACTTACTTTGTCTGCCTTCAGAGAGTTTTATCTCTACAGCTGGGGACCTGGCCTACAAAGAGCCCTGTCAGCTATTATGATCAGACACATAATACACGCAGATACACTCAGTACTTCTCTGCCCACTTCTTTTTCCTCAAAGCACTATCTATTCCACTGTTAATGGTCTCCCATGGTGCTCAGGTCTGCAGACCAGACAGTACAACTTTGTTGACATGAGTACCTTTAATGCAACTCAGTCATACCTACTCCATGGTCTTTTGTGGTAAATGTGGCCTTAAGCGCAAATAACCTTTAAAAGACTGCAATTTCATGGAGCACCTTTCTCTTTTCACCTGTCCTATTATCAGTGGATGAGTCAGAAAGACAGACAAAGAAGCCATCAAGTTCGAAGGGAACTATGTTTTAACAGGGCACTTTCCAAGTTTTCCACATGGTGTCAGTGGCTCCTCTCACTCTTTTCAAAACAAGAAGTTAGATTCATTTATTTGCAAATTCATCTATGTTGTCACATTGCAGTTGTACATTAAGCCTGTTAAACACTAGTTGATGATGCCTTGCACCTTAAAAAAATTGTTTTGTTTGCACTTTAAATGATGAATCTGTTATTGGTCATCCTCTTTAAAAAAACTTATGTGCATCAACAATTCTCTTTAGTGCCTAGTTTCTCCCTGTTAACCAGAGTTCCTTAGTTCTTTCTTTTCCTTAATTCCTCTGTTAACCAGAGTTCTTTAATTCTTTCTTTTCACAGATAGGCAAACTAGGAAAATAAAGAATATCCTTCTTTAATATACCCAGACTAGTACTGAACAAACTTTACATCCAAAATACAATCCATTGACAAAAGTGCTACCCTTTTCATACACTGAAGAAGTCTAGAATAGATGTTTTACTTTAATTGCACTAAGTCAATAGACTATCCTGCAGGACATTCTTATTGATTTATGACTCATGACACACATTACAGCTGTGGCTATTTTTAGTGACTCACAAAAGGAAGTACAACTCCGTTCAGAACACAGGCAGTACAATAATCTGAGCATCTCAAAGAGTAACCACGAATTTTAGATTTAACCTCTGATTAAAAATAAATTGTAGTAGGTTCCTTTGTATTAAAGAAAAATACAAGTTGCCTTTTAAAATACCATTTAAAGTGACATTTGGTGAATATATGTTGCAACCTTAATATATGTGCTTTCAAGAACTTGTACAAAAAGCACAAGAGGACTGTAATGCCATATTCTGCTCTGCCTGCATATGACACTGTCTTCTGTCAGCACACTAAGCCAACTAAACAGTGTCCTGATACCACTTTTGCCTGCTGTCAATGTCCAAGCACATCTTCTATGGATTGGCTGTACCTGCATCAAGGACCTGCCTGGATATATGGATGGGCAGCACAACCAGTCTTAAACACAGTCTTAAAATGCCCTTCAAAAAGCAGCTCAGTGCACTGTTACTCACACACTAATATCCTACATTTCCCTCCATAACATTTATATAGTCTTTATGGCTATAAAAAGTACCAATATCACTATAATACTCCACTCCAGCCTTCAGCCATAGACCATAGCGACATAAAAGCAATGATAACCAGGCAGCAGAGGGAGAACCTCCTTTCCCACAGATAAAATCAATCTTTCTCGCATACTCTAAGGCATCCTGTAGATTGCTAATGTTTTTATTTCTTGTCTCACTTTCTTTCTGTTCTAAGTTAGGTTCCAGTGGAATCTCTGAAATCAAGTATGTATGGAAACACTTGCTTAGATTTACAAAAAAGACTTTATTCTTAGTCATAAAGCCCTTCCGATTGGAATGAACTATCCAGTCAGATGCCACCAACAAAGTAGATCAAATACATCTTCAGATTCTTTAAGATTGTACCGCACAACAAATCTGACCAGCATATGGCAAAATGCAGGAGACAAGCTGGCACCCTCCCAGTTGCTTCTCCTGAATCCTGAGCTTGTGCTTTCATGAATAGTCCCACTGGCCACTAGGGACAGTCATTTGTTCTTACATGCAATCCTGACATCATACTGTTTCTGGCCCCTTCAGGCAACCAAATATTTATTGAACTGACCATCACACACAAATTTAAAAATCACGCATAGATCCTTCTTTCCTCTAGCAAGCCCAGTGGTAGCACCACTTCGAACAGACACTGTCAGCTCCAGTGGCACTGAAGTACTAATAAGCTGTTGACATTGTACCACTGGAGAATCACAGAATGTTAGGGGATTAGAAAGGACCTCAAAAGATCATCTAGTTCAACCCCCTGCCAGAACAGGATCCCCTAGATCAAGTCACATAGGAACATGTCTAGGTGGGTTTTAATTGTACTCGGAGAAGGAGACTCCACAACCTTCCTGGGCAGCCCCTTCCAGTGCTCTGTCACTCTCACTGTGAAGAAGTTTCTTCTTGTATTTGTGTGGAACCTCCTATGTTTCAGCTGACATATGCTGCCCCTTGTCCTATCATTGGACGACCTGTCTAGTTACCCAGGTCCTCCTTCTTGCCCTTTTTTGAGATTGGAGTGGCATTTGCTATCCTTCAGTCCCAAGGCACCTCTCCTGATCTCCATGAATTAGCAAAGGTGATGGAGAGTGGCCTAGCAATGACTTCTGCAGTCACCCTTAGCACTCGCAGGTGCATCCCATCAGGACCCATGGATTTATGCACATACATACAGGCTGCTTTCATGGTCTCTCAGCCAGTCCTCATCAACCAGAGCAAATTCCTCTTTTGTCCTGACTTCCTCTGGGGCGTCAGCCGTGTGGGGCTCAGCAGGACAGCCTCCAGCAGTATAGACAGAGGCAAANCCTCTTTTGTCCTGACTTCCTCTGGGGCGTCAGCAGTGTGGGGCTCAGCAGGACAGCCTCCAGCAGTATAGACAGAGGCAAAGGCAGCATTCAGTATCCTCTGTTACCAGGGCACCCATCTCATTCAACAGTGGCCCTACAATGCTTCTGGTGATAGTTTTATCTGCATGGAGAATCAAATATTTCATAACTCTCTATTATCACTAACTTTGAATTTAAAAGGCTAATGCACTGTGATGAGAGTCTTCTAGTGTGCATGTTTTTGTAGCTTGAAATTATAACAGGGGACTCGTTAGTAGTACTTTGTGAACAGAAAGTGTTATTATGAAGTATAGAAACAATCTACATCTTTGATTTCCTGCATTCTTTGTGGCTTTTTACATCTTTATTTTTTAGATAGACTCAGTCACTAGGTTAGTGTTGGAAAATCACTTCTATTCAAAGCCTGCATGAAAGGAATTAGTGACCTCAATAAGTTACTGAAAAATCCATCCAGTGCTGAAAAGCCACTATTGCATCTATTATTATAATTAGCCTTACCGTTTGCTACAACTCACTGACAGGCTGCACAGGAAGAGTAATAAAGGCCATGATCTAAAGCCAGTAAAGGAAATCAAGTGACAGTGATACGTTTGCTGTATCACAACTGTGTCTTTTCTGAGTGTGAATGTACAATAAATAAATGGAATTTAAATAACATGTAGTCTCTTTTTCAGCTCAGCTCATTACACCATCACAACTCCAAGCTGTGATCTACCTTGATATAGAAGAAACCTAAGTACGTCATTGTAATTGATGTGGCAGGGCTGGATGATCTTTCCAGGTTGCTTCCAATCTGTAATGTTCTGTTCTGTGACTTGGTCTAGGTGTCCTGCTGTGGCAGGGGGATTGGACTAGATGATCTTTCGAGGTCACTTCCAATCCCTGATGATTCTATGATGTTTTAGCAGGTTTGCAAACTCACTGTGTAACAGAGGCAAAGCATTATTCTTGAGTGCATCCTAAACCAGCATCAACTTAGAAAAGCATGTACAGGGGATGTGTAATTTTGCATTCCTCTCGTGTTTGCAAATGGAAGCAAGAGAAACACACCCAGGGAGAAAACCTGACTCAAGCAAACCAGATCCCTGCCTTAAAGAGCTTACAACTTATGTAGTAGATATTGCAGGCAGCAAAGGGCTTATAATCTACCTCAAGAGCTTGGGAAAGGAATAAAACCAAGGTTTCTGGAAAAAGCATTTCATACCTTTGGAATGTATTTTCCAGTTTTTAACAGACACAGCTCAAATTCAATGCAGAAGGAAATACCAGGGTAGCACATGGGAAATATGAGCAGTGGAATTATAAGCAAAATATGAAAACTAGTATCCTACATCATTGACATAGATTGGCCTGCATGAAAAAATAGTTTCTCTGAAGCTGGGGGGAAAAAGTTTCAGTTCATTTGTGATATCAAACAGACTACTCAGAAGCTAATAATGCAATTTGCAGCTGCAGATCTTGCAGTCAGATTATGACTTCCCCTTACGCATGGCTGAGCTGCTTCTCTCACCAGCAGTTCTCCACAAACAAAGATGGATGACTTGGAATGGCACTGTGCTTTGTGTTTATCTCAGATGAGTGTAAATCAGGGAAAACTACAGCTAAATCAATGGAATTACTGTACTATAAAATGAGTCAAGAGCAGGGTGCAGCTTCCTCTGCGCAGTACACAAAGAGGTGTTTTTAAGCCATACTTCTAAATTCATCAATTACTTTTGCTAATCTGGAATCTCTAAGTTGCCTTTTTAACTCCCTTCCCCCAAGTATGACTGTGTGTCACCTTACTTCTTTACTTTAAATGCCCCAAAGTCTAATTTAGTGTCACTGAAGCTTGGTTAGCTCATCATCTGCCACTAAGCAGATCACTGCATGCGAGGTGCCCCCAGCCTGGCCCAGGGGGCTGCATGCTCCCGCTGGCACTCCAGATGTGGTCGAACGCATCAGTGGTGCAGAAAAAAGTTTCTGTGTCCAGTCCCCTGCACAGCAGAGAGGACAGCGAGTGGCACAGGACCCTGTCACTGATTCAATGTATTTCCCCTCTTGTAGTGGGTTTTCAGTGACAGTGGGAAGCCACACAGGAGGGATTTCAGTGAAATGCACAGAATGGCAAGAGGGCATGGAATGGGCATTTCAAGTGTGCTGGATGAAGGAAAATGCATTTTCATATTGAAGACATTTTAGAGAAAGGGAACAGGCAAGACAGACAGTGAATTTTTACCTGATACCGAGTATTTTTGCCTAATTTGGAGCTTTCAGAAGAGGCTTCCCCATTTAAAGATGTAGAGCATAAGAGAAAGCACCATCACATTTTCTGCTAATTATCCTACCATGTGCACTGCACTGCTGTCTGACCGCCTGAAGCAGTGTGATGGGCAGGCACCAGCAACTCTCATCTTTAAACCGTCTTTAAGTGCAGATGCAATGTCTCTCATAAAGACATGCACAAATTCCTTAGGTTTCTAAGCCTAACAATGTTCACTAATAGAGTAAGGAAGAGTTTTAAATCTTTTTGCAGTATCTTTCATGGGTATGCAGTGTGAGTATGCAGTCCAAGTAATGCATTTGCCTAACTTAATTGATAAAACTTTTGAAAAAGGAGTTATTTAGCATTTTTGTAAAATAATACATATATTGGAAAGCATCTGGTTTTAAAATCAGTAGGACACTGGGTACTGAAGAGCTCTTGCTTAAAGTCCTCAACAAAGAGATTAAAAAGCACACAGTAGCTGTATAGAATAATACACAGTTTGGCATTGTAAGCTATTCACATATTAACATTGTGCATTTGTTTTATGTTTTCTGCAATGCAATGTTTTCCAGGTATTTAGAGGCAGGTATTTTGGGGCAGGAATATGCCTACATCACATCCTGCCTTCATCTCCTCCCCCTTTGCAACGAGTACGTACATAGAAGGTATGCAGGTAGTTTGGACTCCCATTCCAGACTGTGCCAGGACAGACGAATGACTCCTTCCCTGCAAATCCCACAGTGGCAGTCATGGCACAGGCTTCCCAAGGCATGTATGCCACAACTTTAAAAGAACTGTACCTTCTGCAGTGCTGAGGACCGTGTAATGCTTAGTGATAGTGAACCGCATTGACATATCCAGTCATGTGAAAAGGAGGGACAGCCTTACAATTAGGAAGGGGTAGGACTGGATAAAATAGAATAGAATAAAAATGATATCCTCCAAATTTTTACCCATTCCTGTAACATGGCTGCAGAGCACTTTTGGGAGATTTAGCAGTATAATAATCCCAAGTCAAAAATTAAAAAGCTTAAGATTGGATCTTATTTGTAGCCAGGCAGAAAATCTGGGTGATGCTCAAGACTGAGCCTGGCTCTCCAAGTTCCGCACCTGCATCCTTAACACAAATTGGTGGATTTCTAGAAGTAAACTGTAGTAGAACAACCTTCCGTGCTAAATATCTTTGAATTTTGCATGAGACTTCAGAAATCATAATGTTTCTACTGAAGTCTTGTGGTAGCATAGTACTGCCTGTTTAAAAAGGTGTATGTGTTAAGGGGCTTTGTGGATTCTTTCTGGCCTTAAGGGAAAGTACATGTGTCTCTTTGCAAATGAATGAACAATAAAAATCTCAGCTGTACAAAGCAGTGGAGAGGAACAATACTGCATTTCTCCCTAGGGAAGAATGACATGCCTTTTCTTTCTCTAATTTATATAAGTTTGCAAATGCCTGTAAGCCCCATGAGTTCCTACTACTGCCTTCCACAGCAACTGTCTTACTACTGAAGGAATCTGTGGCAAGAAGTGTTAGCTGAGTTGTAATGAATCCCCAAAGGCACAAATGACATATGTCACCACTTTCAGCATGTTTCTTTACATCAGGGAGAAAACAGTTGTCAAAAGCACTTCGGATAAGTAACTCTCCATCTGAGATTCCTCAGTTACAGGTAGCTGGTCAAAGTAGTTTCCAGGTAAATAAAATTTTCCTTGCAATAAGACACTTCTGCCAGTTTCCTGACACTTGTCCAGTCTACTAAACTCTCTGCACACAAAGTATTAACAGAACTATCACTAAGTTTACTTATTAGCTAGTGCTATGTATGTAGTCCCTAAAGCTCAGCACACACAAGAATCAAAGCCGTTTTTACCTGTTGGATTATTCCCGACTTCCACCTTATGCATCACCGTAACTTCTTAATACTTCATGTGTGAACTGCACCCTGGGACCTCATCATGTATTAAGGCAGTGGTTGCTGCCTTTAATGATCCCACCTTCATGCTTCCCCTTTCCTCTGATGCAGGCGATGCCTCACATGGCACCCTGCCCAGGGAGCTAGATCTGTATGGAAGCTACCATGTCTGTCAAGCCTCAAAACTCATTCGAAGGGAAAGCAGCAAAGCCGGCCAGCATTCTGGGCTCTGCGGGTAGGAGTGAGCACAGCCAAAGGAGAAGCAACCACTGGTGTGAGACTAGGCTGTGTTCCTGGGAAGAAGCACGTGACTGCACAGGAACTGTGTTATAAAAAAGGGGTTGTGTTTGTGTTAGGATGAGGATAACATATGGCTTGGTAATTGCCTTCAAATCAACTCTCGACTTGGCAGGATTTAGCTAAACCAAATCAGTCTTTTGGAGTTTAGGCCAAGAGCTGCTTGAATTTCACAGACCATGTTGCATTTCACAGGAGACCTATTTATACGATCCCAGCCACTTTTGTGAAGTTAGCACAGAAACCAAACTTCTGGAGAACAATCAACTTTACAGGATCCATCTGTGTGTCGTCCCCCCCACCTTGAACTCAGGCCACAATTTCAGCAACTCTCCTCCTTCAGCGGAAATCTGAAATAAAACTCTGAAGTTGAAGGATTTCAACCCTTTTGTTGGTGCTGCCTCAGCTGCCCCGGGCTGACATTTGCAGCATTCTGTCTAATGAGGGAAGCTAAATTCTGACATCTTTACCAACAAGGTGTAGGATTTTTGAAGCTGTGCTATTTCACATTGTCCTACTGGCCTGCAGTTTGCTCTGCAATTATTCAGTTCAAACTTGTTCTCGCATACCTGGTATAAAAGAGAGAAACACTTATTTGTTCATCCGTACCTGTTCTTATCTACAGGCTAGAAGTTGTGTGCAGAGATAAATGCTGTTAGTAGAACTGAAGTCATTGCTCTCAAAAGATCTGACCGAGCAGTTACGGTTTAGACTGGGTTTTATGTACACCCTGCGCTTTCCCCAGTCATATTTGTCTGCTCTGTTTTCTTATTATAGCGGTGAGGTGAAATGTATGAGCACTCTGCCTTTGTGAATACTTCACAGAACAAGACAGTAGGATTTTTGCATATCCACTTAGCTGTCTGCCTGCAATAGCAAAAGCACAGGGCAGTGAGGGAAGAAAAGTGCTTATGTGCTTTCACTTGCTGTCATTAAAAACACTGAGCAATGGTTTCCTGCAGGAACTAGAACTTCAAAAAAACAAACAAACCATAAAACTGTTTAAAAATCAGACCTGCAAGAGCAAATGGCTTGTTAGAAACCTGATAAACCCACCAAACAGCTTTTGGATTTTATGTACTGTAGCCCCTCTTCTAGGGAAAAGCAATTGAGGTGATTCCTCGGAGCTCATCAGACGGCTGCATGATTTTCGGTTAATAGATTCAGTGCCCACTCCAGCTTCAGGATGTCACCTCTATGATGCCATCAGCATCTGCATTTGATAATTTTTAGTCTGTAAGAGTGTTATCATTCAAATTCTCTCCTGAAAGGATCTGCTCTTTCAAGAACAAGAGTTTAGAAGGGGAAATAGATTGCCTCCCCAATTTGCCATCAAAAAGAAGAGGAAATCTTTAGCTTCAGACAGCTTCAAACATCTCAATAACCAGGCTGATCTTTTATTACTGCTGCTTTCTTCCAAAAAGAGAATTTTGCCTTGTGTACCTTTTCGCTTTTCTTTCTGTAGCTGGGTAAGTAAGCAAATGAGGAAAATAAGCCTTAAGTAAGAATGCCTGATCTTCAGTGTCAATAATAGAGGTAGCACACATCTATCTACTGCATTGTGTTGGCATTTATCCATTAGAGAGCACTAAGGAAGAGAACCATGCAAGTCCAGGGAATACTATGCAGTCAGACCTGTTCAGTCACAAGACTGGCACTGGCAATTACAGGGCTGCCTCAGGTGAGCAGCACTTGTTTAAGAGCTCCCTATGTCCCATGTGCTGCTTCACACAGACTTCCAGACATTTAGTGTCTCTTCATCATGTCTGTGCAGCTGGCAGCTGTTACAGCAGTGATGCAGTGGCTCTTTCTGTCACCTTTTGGAGATCTTGA
Source organism: Upupa epops (assembly GCA_013397515.1). Classification (NCBI taxonomy): domain Eukaryota; kingdom Metazoa; phylum Chordata; class Aves; order Bucerotiformes; family Upupidae; genus Upupa; species Upupa epops. The sequence continues at coordinate 94,712 of VZRI01012864.1, forward strand.
TCCCCAGCTCTTCTTCCCCTTGATTATGTCTGAAACCCAAAGCTAAGTTGTTGTGGTATCTCCAAAGTACCTCTTACGCTGTGAGTAGATGTTCGGTGAAAGGACTGTCTCGCTATTTCCAGTAGAGAGGAAACACCTGCCTGCATGATGGACAGAATACCAACCGATGTCTGAGGTTTTGCAGTCTCAAGAATGTGTCCCCTGCTAAGCAGAGTCACATTCTCAGCTGCTGAGCTTAGATGAACCTCCGACCACACTGGCTAATGCAAATTTTCTCTATCCCAATGCCCTTCATGCCCCCCAGATCTCACTGCCTATGAACAAGAACAGCCATTGGAAAATAAATTAAGCACAAGCAAGAAGTTCCCAGAAAGAAACACAGCCAACAAGGCAGCCATTCAGACCTCAGTCTTCCATTTTGTAACACAGCATGCTCATCCCTGAGTTCACCCACAAGCACTTCCTAAGGCCACAAGGGATGGGCTTGCTTTCAGCTCTCCTTTAATTCTAACTTAGTATGAATTGTTCCAACTTTTCTTCCCCTCTTGCTGAACATTGCTGTAGCATAATTCTGCCGTATACAAATCTATACCTTGCTATTTACAGTTTTCATTTAGTGAAGAGTGTGTGGAACTATTCACTACAGCTCCAGTAGCACCATTTTAAAGTATTTCATTACAGGTTGGAATGACAGGGTCCCTTTAAAAATCATTTTGCATTTCCTAATCTTGCTGACTTGCTGAGTTCTCCAGCCTCAGATCCGATGAATCAATATTGCATTATTATTACTAGCACCTACAAAAACATAATTAGAGTGCTAAGTATTATTCCAATGCTTTGAAAATCTCATATCGGTTTCAGTCATCTGTCAGCTCGTGTGAAGGCGGTGGTGACTTATGGGGAGAGCAGAAAAAGTGGTAAATTTCTGAGAATAGCTTGGAACAATTCACGGGAGAGCAACAGTGAGAACTACAGGGCTCACGATTCATAACCAATGGACAATGTTTTGAGTGAAATCCTTCAGGCAGCCATGAGACATGTCCATCAGCTGTGGGACTCCTCTGTGTGTGAGGCCATGATGTGAAGTGGATTGTTTGGGCCATGGGCTGAAAATGGCCCAATGACTATTTGACATATCCTGTGGACAGGCTGCACAAGTAAGCAGCAAGGATACACTGTGCTCAGAAACTAGCGCTGAATTCCTAGATAGTTAAGCTAGACTTGAGGTACCCAAATAAAGCGTACTGATGGCCCAGTGTGCCTTTGCAGCCAATTTTCAAATATATATTTCAAATACTGTTGAAGAATTTTGCATTTGTCCTTGTCAATGCCTGAATACCAGCAAAAATACTATCATATGGTGCTGATTTGAGACTCACTGCAGTCTGTTGGAGTCACTGCAGCCAGTGTGTTGGAGGCAGTGTTTGCTTTGGATCTCATCTCTGACTTGCACACATGAAACAGCGTGAGCTGCTTGTGAGTTTAATTTCCCCCGCTGTTACCACATGTCTGCAGATGAGTGGGATGGTGGCTCCTTTTCCATGTTGCTGGTAAGGAGACAGTAATCCTTTTCCTCATGCCTCAATGTAAACCAACACTGTGTGAAAAAGCCTCCCCTCCACTTGAAATATCCCTCAGGGTGTTAAATTAAGAGACTGGCCCTAAACAGGCAGTGGTGACCTTCTGTGCTCTTATACTGCCCTGCCTTTAGGAAACATGCCTCCGCTCTTATTCTTTCCCTTATCTTTATGGTTTCTTGCTCCCTAGGCAGGTTTCTACAGGTGGGTTAAGGTAGTGTCTACTTCAGAACGGCTTTCTGGAGAGAGAAGATTCAGGTAAATATTCAGATTCTTATAAGGAATCTAGGAGAAGTGCTGCATTAGGAATCATTGATCTTCTCTTTTAAAGTTGATGGCTAATACAGAAATGTGCAGACGCTTTTTTCCAGCTAGCTTAGGAAAAAAAAAACCTGCTCAGTTTTGTCTCCAGAGTCAGAATTTTTCTAATCCTACAACACAGGCCCTCAAGTATGTTGTCAGGCTTAAATATTAATTTGAGATAGAAGCAGACTGTCACACAGCCTCGTGTGGATTCCCAAGCATGGGACTACCTGATATATCCGACATTACAGAGAGGCGAGGAGTACCCTAATCATAGAATCATAGAATCATTAGGGATCGGAAGGGACATCGAAAGATCATCTAGTCCAATCCCCCTGCCACAGCAAGATCACCTAGACCAAGTAACCAGGACCAGACCAGCACTGCGGATTGCAGCTGCCCTGTAGACAGCTAGTTGCAAGATGGTGTTCTAGAAGTAGCATATAAATGTTACCAGAGCAGTGCTAGGCCAAAATATACCGAATATTTATTAAAACTTCCATACCAGAACACAGAAAGAAGCAACTAGAGACCTCAAAGTCAGCCTGGGAGTTTTGGGAACATCAAGGATGGAATGCTGAGCATTTGCTTGTGCTGGTGCAGCCCCATGTAGTGCAGCACAGCAATCATCTAGCATTGATCTCACCCCCTGCAGCACTGCTCTGCTGATGAACCAGAAAGGGTAGGCACCACCTGCCAACATACTAAACCTAAGGATTTTTGTGCATGTTTGGTTAGTGGCAACATAGAAGTGATACGCTGACTTGTCTCTGCAGTATAGACACAGCCTAAATTATTTGCTAAATTAAAGTAGCACCCCTGGAAATGAAGGGACATTCTCGTTCATGAACAGTGCTTCAAGAGATCCCCTGCTTGCTGCAATTTTAAAATGTGTAGTCTTTGAAATGTTGGCTATCGCTGTAAAACTTTTGTATGTGAATAAAACTGTAGGGTTAGTTCATTTGGGTTGGTTTTTTTTTAGGGAAGTTCAGATTTCTGGTCCATCTACTTTTCAAGACTCTCCTTAATGAACTCAAGACACACTAGTTTTTTGCACAGGATGGGTAGAAGACAAACATAACCTTTCCAGAGTTCCTACAGAACTGCTGTTTGTACAGGCCGTAACTGTTATTTTAATAGGCATCCCATCCTACCAACACACTCTCTTTAAAAACAGACCTTTCCCTTCTCTTAGCAAATGTGTTCCTGTCAAACACTAATCCAGGAACTTTTAAGTAACTGAAATGGTGGCTGGTATTAATGACTGGGTACTTCTGACTGCATCCTAGCACTTTGCTCCTCATAGGATCCTTTCCCAGGCTGTAAAATGTGATGCCAGATTTAGTTTCTAAAGGCAGAAGAATAACACTAATAGACAGTAAATGGGTGTGAGCTGTCACACCACCAGCATTACAGAGTTAGTGTTAAGTCTCAATTAACAAGCTTAAAAGTCAGTGAGAACAGACAGCATTTTTCCTGTTTTCTGCTGCAGTTCCTGAGCTGTACAGAAACTAAAAAAAGAGTTTTGTTTATGCTGAGGACAGAAACCTGGGACTCTAGCGCAGCCAAGTCCCTGATCTGCCTGCTTGTGTTTCTGGATACTTCTAAGCCTGTTTATCCCCATTCATGTAGCTGAACACTTGCTTGCACTTAGCTGCCTCAGAGGCTAAGCCAGGCCTGGTTCCTGGTAGGAAAAGCCAGTGCAATTCTCTGGACAGTAGATGTTACATACGTGCAAAGCACAACCAGCTGTATCTAGGTAGTACAAAAAGTAACTGCTGATCCTGCTTCTGCTGGTTCTGTGTTGCACATCTAGGATGACACTACAGAAATCACACGGAATTTTACCACCGATTTCCAGGGGGACAAAACTGTATTTTCTCAGTCATGTTCTGTTTTCTAAAGTACACAGTGATCTCACTTCCCTGCTGCCAAAGACAATGCAATGGCTACCAGAGGTTACAGGATATATAAAGTCAACATTTCACCAGTTTACCCTGGTAAAGACCTTCAACAGGAAGGGGATCATCTGACTCATGGGGTGCTACTCCTTTAAACTACCTGACACACATTTTCAGACAGTTTACACAGGCAAACATGAAGTAGACATCAACCCCCTCTGTAACTGAATCACTTGATGTCGTCCAAATGCTGGTACAAGACTTGAAATCCATGCAGTCAGTAGGTATTAAGAAAATACGTACCCAATCTGGGAACAATATTTAAATACACTCAGGGTTTCTAGCCATTTTTAAAATATATCAGTATTATCAGCTATGTAGCATTGACTAAATTCCACATTTCTTCTAAGAAGCACAAGCATGTCACTGGTAAAGCTGGCAAAAGTTTCCTTACACCATTCCAAACAAAAGCTGAATTGCTAAAGTTAATACAGGTGCAAATAAAGCTAATTCCATTCTATGCTATATTTAATTATGTTTTATTTAAGTTTATTTGACTCTTCTGTGAGATATTAGGGATGTATTTATCAGAAGGTAAAGCAATGAGCTTTGTCTATACAGAAGTCTCTATACACATGTATTCCCTTTTATGCACTTTTAAATACACTGATAAGCCCAAAGGCAAGCGGGGTATCTTTTGCATCCGACATACTAGAATAGAAATATGACCCCAAAATCAAGACAAGCAGTTATATTAATAGAAATAAGGTTCAGTGACTAGTGATCTGTGGTTAAGTGGTACAGTCACTCTGAAGTTTAACAGTCTGGGTTGTCCTCACTTAACCCAATTCTAACTAAGCATACTAGAAATAGCGGTTCAAATTATTCTTAAGATAATCCACTTCACAGCTTTGTGTAAAACCTGACACCAAGTAACAAATAAAAAAGTGCATTTTCAGGTTTTGGTTCTAAACTGAGAGCTGAACAGACCTCACATAAAAAAATGAAGGTTTCATCTACAACTCCAAACGTCAAAGGAAAGCTGCCCAGAGCCTTTGATTAACCTTTGTACATTGTCATTGAACTATCTAGAGTTACAAGACCACTGTAAATAATGAGCATACTGGTAGCATCAGCTGAGGCTGAGGACTAGCATCACATTTGTGTCTGGTGAATATATGTTGTACCTGAGGCAGGGAGAGGTGTGCAGAACACGTTTCACATTTACCAGCTTATGGACATGAACGAGCCAGCCACCTCCCAATGAAGTTCTGAGCTTGACCTAGCTGGAAACTGGGCATCACTGTACCATCTACATCAGTGCATGGCCATAATGAGCCATACAAGATCTTGCTCTGATGCTGCACCTAGTCCCCTGAGTGGTACCACTGCAAAGATTCTTGCTTATACTAAGGTGGTGTATAGACAGTGTGCCGGGGCAGGTCAGGATCTACATAGCTATTAACTCAGTTATTAATCAGAAGTAGTCCAGCTCTGGACTGTCCCTGGAAAGAAATTCACTGGATTCATGCCAAGGTAAATCTTGCTAGGCACGATTTATATATAGAACTACCTCAGTGTCTGTTCTGCTGTTGCGCCATGACTCCCTAGGGCAGATATTCCAACCCTGTCTGAAAGGTGACCACATTCACAAATCAAAAACCTGGCAGGAAATGTAATTTTCCAACTATTTTAGCACATGACATAGAATCGATCTTTGCTGAACTTTTTCAATAGGTATCAGTATCATTACAATGTCACAGCAGTGGGTAAACAGTCTGGTTCAATGTCCAGCAGGGACACAGACATACCTCTGCTTAACATCCTAATGTCCTGTGCCTTATTGCTGCTTGGAAAAAACTAAATGATGTTTTAGAGGAAAATAAACATTCACATTTCCCCCAACTGTCATTATAATGATCTCATTGTATTACTGCATCTTTTTTTGCAATCAGTTTGTGTCTGCTTGTGCAGCATGAAGAAAGCAAATGAGTGTTGCCAATAAAATACTCCAACTTATCTGCTGCAGCCCTAAATCTTCCTCAGCTTTGAAAGAAAAGGGAAAATAAGTCTTTCATTCGGGAGGCCCAAAGTCTCTTTCCTTAGAGTGAGAAATCGCAAACCTGACGGTACCTCACTGGCTTCTAACTGTTGATGTCTATATTCTGGAGCCAGTAAAAGAAAATTATACCTTTGCCCTTGATGAGGTGCAGTTGTATTAATAACACCCCAATAACCACAGAGAAATCAGAGCATTTGTATTTAACATAAAAAGTAGGCCTAAGTTAGACATTTTGATTTTAAAGTCAGTAACAGTAGCACCTCACAATTCTATCTATAAGCATAAACGCATTTGAAAAAATAAGCTTAAGTGTACATCATCATCTACAGTATTACTGTTATACAGGTAAAAATGTCCAAATGCTTTCCCCAAGGTCACAACACAAGCTAATCGGAGTCTAGGAAAGACTGCTAGAGAATTCTGATCCACTAATCCAGCACACAGTTTGAACTCTTCAGACGGATGGAAAAGCAATCAGCACATTCAACCTACTGTAGTTGGTTATTTGGATTTAAATTTTTTAGGGCAATATCTTGAAGGAAGAAAGATGCCGCAAGGAAATGAGCACCTTGGTACAATGCATTACAGACATATGTTAGGTAATTCCTCGCTTTGAATTTGAATTCAGATACATCAATTAGATTTAAGTTCTCTTCTGGGTATTTTCAACACATTGAGTTTAGGCATAATTGGATTTTTTACCCCTGAAACATTTAATCAAGGCTAAATCAAAGAAAAAATTCCCTTTCAGAAAAGTCCTGTAAAATATAAAGAGATGTCTCTCTATTTGCAAAAGATCTGCTAGCTTTATTAAGTTTCCTTCATTTAGAGACTTACTTGTTTTTTCTTTAATCCAATTAATGCATTAAATCGCTTTGATGTGTTGCTTTTTAAATACACGGCATCTGCAGTTATGTAAAGTACTAGACACATCAGCACCATTCATTCTTCCAAACTGAGATAAGGTTGTGGCTCATCTCAACAAGAGAGATGATTTTAAGGTGAACTGATTATTCTGCCAGTGTTTAAACAAATCTTTCATCAGTTTTAGAGTTTAACTGCTGAAGTTTTTCATTTCATGTGGAGTGATGACTTCTGTCATCAAGTTAACAGGAATCAGAGGTGCTGAGTAAAACTGAATGGTGAGCAAGTCTTGTAAGATGAGCATATATAAGAAGCATAATCCTCTTCTACCATATTAAACACCTTTTCCAGTAACTTACAATGCAGAAAAAGCTTGTTATAAGTAAGCTCTCTTCTTCCTACTCCTGCACAGCCAAAGGTGGATATTTATGGAACTTGTTACGCACCTGACAGAAGTGGCAGCATTCTTACGAAAAACTGTAGACAAAAATAAGACGTGACTAGAATATTCAGCAACAAGCTCTTGGAAACAAGCTAATCAATATTTATGTAACATAACCAACAAAGCTTACCAGTGAGAATCTATAACTTTTATTATTCCTAATACAAATCTGGTCACATTGGGAAAATGTCTATTGAATTACTTTAGTTTTTAAGGATGCTGCACAGAAGGACTGGCGTCATTCTGTATCATCATGTCTGTAAGGCATTAGAGTCTTAGGTATGATTATAGACTAGATCCCATCAAGAAGAAACGCAGACAAACCCAGAACTCATCTCACTCCCAGTCCAATCTCCTGTGCTCTCTTGGCTTCTAAAAAGTCAAGTCACAGCATGCTCAGACCAATAGAGCACAGCCAAGTCACATCTCTGAGGGAAACAAGACAAAGGACTGGTCTCAAAAAACCCCAACATTAATTTCTGTGTCTCTATTGGTATGTTTGAGAACAGTGTAATGCCCAGATTTCGGTACACGCACTTAGGATAGCATAACCTGCTTGTATGCAAAGCTGGAAAGTTTATTGCAATACAGAGGCTATGCAAACTCAGATTTTTACTGATGCTACAACTACACAGGATGCTCACAGCCTCAGCAATTCACCTCTACCAAATGTGGCTACAAAAACTCGAAAATCAGATGTGCTGCTCAACCTGTGGGTATCACCTATTGAGAGCTGTTGTTCCATAGAGAGAAACTGTTGTATGGCATTGCCATGACAACACGGGATGCGGCTTCCAGGCATGATGCAATCTGATAGCCCAACTGCTTCATGAACTCCTGTTCTGCCTGGAACTAAAAGCCATGCTGAGAAGGATTAGTACTTTCATTTCTTCAACTGCATGGTTGAAGAAATGAAATGGGAAAAGCTGGGACAGCCTTAATACTTCATGAGAGGCTTTAGCCTTAAGTAAAACCTCTAGCCAAGGTTATATGAAAGCAGGAATATTGGAATTTTCCCAGAGAATGTGACAAAGATGTATCTAGAGTTAAACAGCTTCTGTCACAGGCGACGGGTAAGGCTTTAACAAAAAAAAAGATATTTATATGAAAACAGTATTATTTTTTAGGCTAATAAAATGTGTTTTGGAATATTTCTCTGTCTGTCTGACATATGCTTTCCCTCCTTTGTAAGCTCTTTTGTGCATTCAGTACTTGATGTATTTGAAAAATAAACTTGCTTTATGAGTGGCTCTCAGCTTCTGTCAGCACTTTCACAGTGTAAACACAGAAAGATTTACATTAATGTAGATGACAGTTAAAATGAGTGTCTTCCTCAAACTCTCAAGTATGCCTTTTTCTGTTAACTATATGAATATTAACGAGAGCAGAATCACTATGTAAAACAATAAGAATGATCTGAGACATCCCAGTGACTCCTGTTGCTTCCCACCCTCTTTTTCAGATTGAACCTTGTTTCAACTGATGTGGTCTTACAGTTGAGCAAACCAAATATACTGCCCCAATAAGGACTCACCAATTATATGAACTTGGCAGAGTGTAAAGCACTAGTGACTGGATCCCTCCCTTGTAATTTCTATATTACTGAGTTAATCTTCAGAAATGTTTGTGATTTCAGCTTGTTTAGAACTGCCTGTCAACAGCAGGAATAGTTTCTATTTGTTCCCCCAGTTGTTTATTGACTTTCACAGGTTTTGTTTGTACGATAACATTTTCTTTTCAGATTTGGTTTCTGTAGTGACACCATCATCACGTTAATGGGAAAAAATAATAATACACTTCCTTTAGCAATTACACAGCTTCCTACTACATCAATCCCTTTGCTACTTACTAAACAAATGAACAACATTTTTCTTCATTATTTCTCCATTTGCCATAAGCTGTGTCACAGAGTTATTTTATTTCTGTTAATTTTGAATCTGCACTCCTGGATTCAGGCACACAATCCTTCGATGGTTAATTGTCATTTCATCACAGTTCTTCACTGTGGCTTGTTCCAAACCAAAGTTAATAATTAATTCATTCCTCAGACACTGCTTTTGTGAACATTAACAATCACCTTTGCCAGTGTAAGATGGCTCAGCTGAGCATGGGAATACACTACTCACAGAACAATTGTGTAGGGCTGGGCACAACTTGCTTTACATGATTGGGGCAGAGGCATAAGTCTCCTTCAGACATCAAAACACTCAACAACTGGACAGTGAGCTACAAGGCATGAAAAGCATGGTACGCACCTCTTCTACTTCACGTTATATGTGAAGAGTATTCAAACTTTTTTCCATTGACATCTGTAGTGTCAGACAGAAAAGTGTCTCAGTAATTTCTAGGGAGTGTTTCCCAAACCGGCATCTTTTGCAGAGTTTATCACGATATGTTGTTTTGAAATTCCTATGTGAAAATATATTTCTCATTAGGAATTCACTTGTCACTCTAGTACTTCTATCCTTATCTCTTCATAGGTGATACAATACTCCTTGTAGGACAAAACCTGCGTGCTCATCATAGTTTAATGCCAGCACCATGCAGCTGGTCACATGCTCCTGTTCCCAGGGCAGGTGAAGGTACAACACAAGGCTAGAGCATAAAGTCAAAGGACAAGGAAGGCTCACTAACCAATTACGGCCATGGGCAAAAGACAGGCTTGACTTGGGGAAAACAACATCAGTTTAAACAAAACCAATCTCCAATTCATCAATAGAACAGTGAGAGATAGAGCCAGATCTTAAATGCACCTTCACCCCCAACCCTCCCTTATTCCCATCTCCAACAATGTGGGCAACAGGGTATGTGGGTTCCATTGCTCCTTCCTTCTCAGATGGAAACCTTCTCAGAGTCCTCCCCTGTGGTAATGTGACATCCCTCCCACAGGAAACAGTCCTCCACAACCTTCTCCAAATAGCATGGTGGTCTCCGCTGGGCTGCAGATCTCCCAGCAAGGAACCACACCAGCACACGTCTCCCTTAGACGCATAGCCTTTCAGGATTCATTGCCTACAGTATACTCTCTTCCATGTTTCTCAGACAATTTTCTCCACCAATATCTTATCGCAGAGGTGCTGACTGGCTCAGCCCTAGCCAGAGGTGAGTCTGTCTCGGATTTGGGGTGAGCTTTCTTGAAGCCTTCTACAGGGGCCGTGCCAGCAGTCCCCTCCCCCATGACCAAAACTCTGCCAGACACAAACCCAAGAAGCTATATATCTTCTCCAAACAAATGTGGAAATCTATTATCTTTTTCATCGTCCCCAGTGCTGTGGCCATAAAACCTGGGCAGCAGCTTTTCCATATAAATTCTAACCCACTCACATCTTTCATCAAAGGCTAAAGAACTCACTCATCCATACGTGGACATTGCTTGTTTCTCTTGTACCTGATTTTAGCCTGCTCTCTCTTCTGTGGCTCTTGGATTGCCACTTCAAAAGCAGCATCTCAAAGCTTTTGGAAATGTGGCTTTTTCTCAAGTGACATCTCAGAGTTGAGAGACACTTGTGAATATAGCTAAAAGTTACCACTTCACTACAGAGATCAGTTTCTAATTTCTCTGCAGGCAATGCTGTCTGGAAACTGACAAGTGGTTTGAATTCTCCTTGACAGAAGGGTCTAGAGATCCAACAGCCCAGAGTAGCAGCAGCTCTTAATGGCCAAAGGAATGCTATTCTAAAGAGTGAAATAAAACAAATATTCAAGAAACAACATCTGCATCAACTGCTTGGCATAGCTTGTTTGTATTTTTCAATTTATTACATAAACTACAATTTTAAGAACAGAAAATTATTTTTTTCCATAGGATTGTGTGAACACAAACTAAACTGCTGTTAAAGATACAGCTTTTGCTTTCTGCCTGTCTGGATCTTCATGTGGGCAAGCCCCACTTCAATGTAAAACATGTTTTTGCTATTATCTCTTTCCTATTTTATTTTAGTATTCTTATTATTTTTTAAAGAAAAAAAGAAACCCTGAAGATTACCAATTTGCTTCCTATCTTGTCAGCTCCAAGAGGAGATCAAAGGATTATTGTTAATACGAAGATTTGGATGCTCTATAAACAGAAAGTCTTTCTTCATTGCTGTTTCCCAATACTCAAGAGGCTGTTCTAATAGCCTCATGAAACATTCATTTTAGTTGTCAACGACAGAGTTTTTGAGATCCCTCCAACAAAGTGGTGTAGAAGGAATCACAGAATGTACGGCACTGCTTTTACCAGAAAATCCTAGTGAAAAACTGAATCAAGCAAGGTCAGATGAAGATTAATTTAAGATAATGTTGAAATGTGGAAGCACAAAGATAAAAAAGGTAATGTGATCAAAGGGTTGCAATGTATCTCCTTTTAAGTGAAAATCACGGGCAACTTAATGAAGAACCCAGCAAGCATCACAGCCAAAGGGGCTACACTTAATGGTGCTAGTGGACAGCAGGATGACTATGAGCCAGCAATCAATGTGCTCTTGTGGCCAGGAGGGCTAACAGCATACTGAAAGATGCTGAAGGAAGCAGAACACCTCCCTTATAAGGAAAGGCTGAGGGAGCGGAGCTGGGGTCTCTTGAGCTTGGACAAGAGGAGGCTGAGGGGTGACTTTATTAATGTTTGCAAATATGTGAGGTGTGGGTGTAAGGAGATCATCTAGTGACAGGACAAGGGGCAATGGGTGCAAGCTGGAACACAGGAGGTTCCATATGAATATCAGAAGGAACTTCTTTCCAGTGAGGGTACCGGAGCATTGGAACAGGCTGCCCAGGGGGTTGTGGAGTCTCCTTCTCTGGAGATATTCAAGACCTGCCTGAATGTGTTCCTGTGTGACTTGGTCTAGGTGATCCTGCTGTGGCAGGGGGATCGGATTAGATGATCTTTCAAGGTCCCTTCCCATCCCTAATGATTGTGTGATTCTATGAATGCTAGACATCCAGCACTGAGCGCGCAATAAATACAGCAATCATGTTTATACATATTATATATACATCTGCACCACCGATACAAACAGAGTTCAGAAGAGTACTTAGCAAAATAGTGGTCTCACCATCAAGCGTGTTTATCAGCTTAATAAACCACTTTTTCCCGTGGCACACACCTTGATTCAAGTGCTAAATGCAGTTTCTTTGTTGTCACCTAATTGGACTTGGTACGACTGCTTAACTGCAGTTTACTTTTTAAAAATAAATCTGAAATTACTCTCCCCTATATTGACTGACCCATCCAAATATCACCCATTGCTTAATGTATTACGACTACGCCTTTAAAACAACAAATAAACAGGAAAATAATTCAGTAGGAGAAAATATGATCCCATTGCAGCCAGACAGGTAGAAGAGTGTATAGAAGAAAATCTGGGCTGCTAGATCAGAGGTTATTGTGCTAAGTGTTTGTATTCAGGTCAGTGAAGGTGATACGCCTAGTTAATTGGTGAATAGAGCAGAGCACTGAAATCAATGAAAACCATTGACAACAGATGAGAACATAGTTGGTGCTCCATGCATTTAGTGTAGCAAAATTATTATGTGTATGCAAAAGATTATGTGATACAGTTGCCTATGATTCTAGTGGAATTTAATTCAATGGCACAGAGGTCTCCTCTAGTTTTGGACTTCTGAAAAAACAGTGTAGATATTTTATTAAAAACAAGATATATCATCTGATACAGTGTTAGGAATTTGTTAATTTCTATGTGTGGTCAGTATGTTGCTTTTTGTTATGAGGAAAATGTCAAATGATTTGACTTTTGTCTCTAATATACAGGATGTCTTCTGGTATGGTCCTTACTACGGAGAAAAGGAACAGAAAACTAGGAGCTAGAATACATACTTCTTAGAGTCTATCTTGCCATTATGGTTGGGTGTTCTTATATATGCTTTACGATTACATGGTTTATACACTTCTAAAATTAACCCTTGAGCATTCTGCTTTTATGCTAAGCATCCTGAATTCCTGGAAGAGTAGAAACCGTTGGCACAGCTACAGAATATTCCAAGTGTAGATCTACTTGTTCACAACCATGTTAAAGATGCTGAATTTCTCTTTAGAATTGTGCTCAAATGATACTGGTCAATATCTGTAGAACCTACTGCATTATAGAGAATAAATGATAAGGAGGGGTTGGACTACATGATCTGTTTAGGTCCCTTCCAACCTCTAACATTCTGTGGTTCTGTGTTAATAGTCATTTTAATGAGGGGTATAAGCAATTATCTGGGAACAGCTAGTAAAGAGGGAGCAACTTTCATTTCAAATACACCATGATATTACTGAAAAAAAATAAAGATAATGAGAGGATTAGTACTAATGGTCCTAGAAACAAATTCCTGTGATTATTTCCTGGAATATGCTCTCAGTTTGACACCTCCACCTGGGATGCAGAATGATAGTGTCCAAACAAATAAAATTATTCATCTCTCTCACGCGTATTCATTCTTTGTCTCTTGCAAAGTCTCTCGCATCTGTGAGACATGGTCATGTCAGCACCTCTTCATCACGCTGGCTGGAACAGTTTCTGAGAGCTGCACTATCAGCCTTCTGACACACAGACTCCTTCTCATTCTGCTCTGAAGTCCTTCCTGTTGCTATCCTAAACATTCACTTTAATATAAACTCCAACACTGACTTAACATTAACCACCATCTACATCTCTCCTCAGATAAACCCAGCAATTGAATCATTATCTTGAAGTCACAAAAAGCTTTGCAATGTTATTGTATCTCTTACTGTGAAAACCGAGAAAAATTGATTTCACCATTACAGAGACAAGTAGCTCCGCATGTTTTAATATGCCTTTGCATGTTTTAGGAGACACTCCTGAGCAAAGAATCTTAGGGTAGAAAAAAAGGATCAGTTTTATCTAAAGTAACTTTTCAACACTGTAACACAAGGTTGGAAACAGACGATTTAACTTACTTCAGTGTCACTGCAAGAGGAAGGCGCTGCTTAATTCTAATCATCTTGACGAAAGGACGTGCCAGCACAATGTCGGGAGAGGTTTACAGTGTCGGCAGTACAGAGCAAACTCATTGTTCTGCCTGTGAGAAAGGGGTGAACCTGTTGTCTTCCCACTTTAGTATAATACCAATGATTTTGGTGAGTAATAGCAGATTTATTCCATTGTGCCCAAGATCAGAATGTGGCTTGCAGTAAAGCTTCAGCATGTTTCAGGAGTGAAGACGCTTCTTATTGAGAGACTTTGAGATAAAGAACATGTTTTGGAGCTTTATTCAGGCAGGTTTCATTCAAGCAGAGTTTCCCTGAATGACAACGTGCTAGAAGGTGACTTTCTATCCAAAACCATGCTTCCATCTTCTAAGTCTCATATAGCAATATGCCACAAAGCGGCAGGGATTATGGACATTTCTCTGCATTTCACTCATACTGTTTCCTCTCTGCCTTTTCTCATGAGTAGAGATGCTGGGTGGAGGCCACAAAGATTTGGCCTCTCCACCTTTACCCTCCCACCCCCTCTGCCTTCAACAGCCTGTAGTTCACCAGGATGATGAAAAATTGCAGTAGACCTTTTGCCACAGCAAACACCCTGGCATCAACCCCTCCTAAACACCCCGATAAAGAAGAGTGTGGTAAAACACACCAGCCCAAGGGTTTCTTCTTGAGAGAGGAAATCACATTTGTGGGACATGGATGTTTGAAAGCATAAGGGAAAGGGTCTGAACCTTATGAACAAGGAACAGTGCTTTTCAATACCGTGAAATCCTCTCCCACATAAAAAAGAAAACTTTAATACTAGTTTAGCATTCTTTCATAGAATCATAGAATCATTAGGGATCAGAAGGGACCTCAAAAGACCATCTAGTCCAATCCTTCTGCCACAACAGGATCCCCCAGACCAAGCCACACAGGAACATATCCACATGGATCTTGAACGCCTCCAGAGAAGGAGATTCCACAACCGCCCTCGGCAGCCTGCTACAATGCTCCAATACCCTCCCTGGGAAGAAGTTCCTTCTGATATTCATATGGAACCTCCTATGCTCCAGCTTGCACCCTCTGCCCCTTGTCCTGTCACTAGGTGACCTGGAGGAGAGCCTGGCTCCATCCTCCTGACACAGCCCTCACATATTTATAGACAAACTCAAAAGACCCAGCTCCCTCAGCCTTTCCTCAGAAGGGAGGTGTTCTACTTCCTTAATCATCTTTGTTGCTCTATGCTGGATACCCTCCAGAAGCTCTGTGTCCTTCTTGAACTGATCCCCCCCAACATGCTGTTGGCCCTCTTGGCCACTAGAGCACATTGCTGGCTCATAGTCATCCTGCTGTCCACTAGGACCCCCAGGTCCCTTTCTCCTACACTGCTCTCCAACAGGTCAGTCCCCAACCTATACTGGTACCTGGGGTTGTTGCCCAGATGCAGGACTCTACACTGACCCTTGTACTTTGTGCAGACCCAGTGACAGAATCCGGCTGGCAATTTTTTTTCTTCTGAAGACATTTTTCTCCCTATCCCTCTGCTCCCATAAGACACAGTTACCCATTTCTGCTAAAATAGCATGGTGGCGTCTGGTTGTCAGCTTTCAGGCATTGACTTAAATGGTAGCCATAAAGGAGGATTTGCAACTTGCAGGAGACAGTAACTGTTCTTGATGTCAAGTCTTCATGCAATGGGCAACTGCTTTTAAATACTTCTCTGAAGAATAAAATAGAGTATTTTCAAGATAATTGTTCTATCTCCATGGAGAAGTGACAGAAAAGTTGCAGGGCTTATAGTGGAAAAGGGGAAACATACCTTCACTTAAAAATCCCATTTTTAAAGGGGTAAAATAATGACTCAGGTAACTGTAGGCCAGTCACTCTCACTTCTGTGCACAGCAAGATCATGGGGCAGGTCCTGCTGGAAACTATGCCAAGGGCACACAGAAATATGAAGGTGATTTGTGACAGCCAGTGTGGTTTTACTAACGGCAAATCCTGGCTGGCCAATCTTATGGACTTCTATGACAGATTTACAGTGTTTTTTGACAAGATAAGAGCAACTGACATGCAACTGACCTGGATTTGTGCAAAGCACTCAACACTGTGCTGCTCAATACACCTGTCTTTAAACTGGAGGGATATGGGCTTGGTGGATGAATAAGGAATTGGCTGGATGGTTGCACTCAAAGAGTTGAGATCAACTGCTTGATGTGCAAGTGGAGACCAGTGACAAATGGCATTCCTAAGGAGTCAGTATTGGGACCAGTGCTGTTTAACTTCTTTGTCATTGCCATGGATAGTGGAATCAAGTGCTCCCTCAGCAAGTTTGCCAATGTCACCAAGCTGTGTAGTGCAGCTGACACTCTGAAGGGAAGGAATGCCATCCCGAGGGAGCTTAACAGGCTACAGACATGGGCCCTCTTGTGAGTATTCTAGAGCCCACATGAAGTACTAGACTACCGGGCTCAGCTTTGGCTGGGGCTAACTACATAAGAAAGACATGGAGCAATTCCAGAGGAGGGCCATGAAATGATCACAGGCCTAGAACACCTCTGCTGTGAACGGAGGTTGAAAGAATTGGGGTTGCTCAGCCTGAAGAAACTAACTTTGCAATCTTGGAAGTAGGCTCATGGAATTTCCATGTGTCTTAATTTTCCGGTCTGTTTTTCAGGAAGTAACAAGATTTTTTTTCCTCATAAAAATATCCTGGATCACTTTGGGAATGACAATCTTGTGTAGCAGGACTAGAAAAGGCCACATGCAATTTTACACGAGTTAGAGTGTGGGAATGACACCAGGCAGTGCAGACAACTACCAGCCTTCCAGTATGTAGAGAGGGCCTACAACAAAACTGGAGAAGGAATTCTTGCATTGATATATACAGTAATACGATACGAGACAAGAGCTAATGGATGTAAATGGAAAGGTTTAGACTAGGTGTACTGAAGAAGTTCTTTACTGTGTGGATGGTGAGGCACTGAAAAAGGTTGTCCAGGGAGCTTACGGTTGCCCCATCCTCGAAGCTTCAAGGCCAGGCTGGATGGAGCTCTGAGAAGGTATCCATGTCCATGGCAGCAGATTTAAACCTAGCTCAACCTGAAGGTCCCTTCCAGCCCCAACCATTCTATGATTCCATTAATTCACTCTTTATCACAACAGCTGGAGGATGTGCATGAACATTCTTGTTTCTGCGTTTGTTCATTATTTTGGAGGGCTTGGGCACCCTGTCCTTCTCTACATACCTTGACTTCCTTTCCTTCTTAGAATCTCTCTGCTCTCAACTTCTCCTTGTGTTCTGTCTTTCTCTTGCTGCTCACTCACAGCTTGTTAAACCAGCTGTTCCCACTGACTTCTCTCATGCACTGACAGCTGGTCACAGCCCTTCGCAAGCAATGGGCAATTCTCTCTTCTAGTGTGAAGTGTTCAAGCCAAGATTCAAAAGAAGTCATTTTCAGAGAGAGTCAGTAATTTTCAGGAGAAACAGAAAGTGTCCCTTAAAGACAACGGTAGTGCACTGAAAGGCAACTGTTCATCAACATCTATCTACTTTGATCCAATTTCCCCTCATACCTTTGGGGAAGGGTGGGAGAATCTTAACAAGGATCAGCAAATAGAAGAGACACGATCACACGCACACTGACAAGATGAACCAGCATTTGAAAGATAAGACTGCAAAAATGAGGGATAAATGTTCCAGTAACAGAAACAAGGTGATTTGCCCAAGCACTACTATGATCCCAGCAGAGAAGGCACATTCTATATCAAACACTTTAAGAATATTTTTTTTATAATAGTTTCCCCAAAAAAGTTTCTCTTGATTCACATGCACAAACCTGTGCTTCTCACAAAGTTTCAGATTTATATGCTGAGGTAGTCAAAATTCAAAGCTTTTGACTTTTAAAGGTTTCTAATGGTGACAGGAAGGTCTGATGTGCTTGAAGATATGAGGCTCATCACCACAGCAGGAGTAAGCTCAGGTGAAGTCATAACAAATTCATTTTCCTCCATGACTGGGTAGCCCTGTACTGAGGTGCAGAGATCTGGTTACACACATATCAGTGAGCACGTGTCCATAGGACCAGTGCTGGAAGTGATACCTCTTCTGCATTACACAGCCACATAAACATCAATTAGTGTTTTAAAGAAAGACTGTCATGCCACTTGGAAAACCACTGTACCTTGGCAACTTGTGTTAGACACTAGAAAGTATCAAACAATGTTATTACCCCATATGCACTGGTGTCCACTACTGGCCAGAATGAAAAACAGGATGCTGGGTGAAATACCCTGCTGTTTCTCCAGCCGGGGAAGCAAACTTCATATGAATTATTTGTGGCATTTTGGCAGTAATTCTGGGTTTTGCTGGTCAGGTGAAGTCTGGGCTGTCTGATCATGTATTCTTATCAAAGTGGACATTTAAAACATATGAAGCTTTATACACATAAGTGATTATGAAACACACACTACAATGAAACATAATGTGTGATAAAATATATCCCGTACAACCCCTGGGCTGGTGCACCAGCATTTCTAGCAATAACCACTCACAGGTTCATGAGAGACAAACTGAGAACCTCATACTTCTTAAAAGCCATAGTTAGGTCTTGTGAGAGAGCATAGGGACATGTGGGACTTTCCTATTCAAATGATAATGGGAAGAAGAAATGAACAGGACAAGAAAATGTTCAAGAGCTAGGTCACTGTGCATTGTGTCCCTGCACATCTCTTCCTGGAGGTACAAAGCAACAGCAATTTTCTGTTTGGTTTTAGGGCAGCTACAGGCAATGGACTCCTTTGGCTGTTGCCAGGAGTCTTGGCAAAAGCAACACACTGCTATCAGATACGGTAATGCTGAACTAGCAGATTGTACCAAAGTAGCTAAATTTTCTTGGGCTGTCTCTCCTTTTCTGTATTTCTTTCCTGCTTGTTATCACAACTCTGCCATAGAGAGTTTTCTTTGGAACATTCTTCTAAACACAATAGACAGCATACATTCTTTATCCTAATGGAACAGTGCTCAGGGTACCACCGTATCTCACTTCCTCTGAATAACTTCATCAGAGACACAGACAGATAAAACCAGGCTATGCTTTTTTAGTTAGAAACCAGTGAAATCTCACAGAACACAACACTCATGTGCATGAGGCCACAGAAGTAGGAAGTACAGAAGACAGAAAACAACTTTTGTTTTCTCCCATGCTACTAAGTCATTGCAGCACCCTGAAGATTCATGTGCATAGACTACACCACTAGGTAATTAGGGCAACTTGTTAGGAAGGGCTGTGAGATCCTTACCGTCTCTCTACAGAGGTGACTCAAAAGTTACCTCTGTATAAAATTCATCACATACCTTCTGTGTCTCAGCCTCACAATTTACATTTATGAAGGAATGAACCCTTTACAATTTTTTAAGAGAAGTAACTGCACAAATATAAAACATTACTTGTGGAAGTTAATTGTAAGCACTCGAAATCTGACTTCTTTATGTATCAGCCACAAGGCATTTGTACACAGGTTCCACTGTTTAAGGAGAAGAGCATTTACTACTATAAATTAATGCTACCATTATTTTGTTTGTACGAAAGCGGCACTAAACATGCTTCCCGAGTTAAGTTTTGAATCCTGAGCACAGCACATATTTCACACAGTAATAGGCAGTAACTTCCATGGACAGAAAACATAATTACAGTGTCCTAGCTCCCAATGGCTGAAGGTTGTAAAGGATAATATATAACATCAGCTGACTCTACAGAAGGAAAAAAAAAAACCCACATAAAAGAGCTCCCTGTAGGCAAACTCTTTTTTTTCAGGAGGACTTTCCAGTAGGCATACAGCAAGGTGTTTTAGGATGGTTACGTCACTGTAGCTGGTTTGACAACAAAATTGGTTGATGACAGGATGGCAGGTGACAGGAACAGATTATTCTCTGTTATTGAAGGTTCCAGCAGTGCAAAAGCTTGGAAACATTGGAGTTGCCCCTTGATTTTGTATAGCACAGTCCCCTTACTGCTAGGGGATAGCTACCACCTGTACCAGAAAGGTATTTGAATTTCTGTGGTGCAGGTCTAAGAAAGCAAATGAGGCAGATACTCGCGCTTCCACAAACTGCTCACTTCTGTTTCCCAGAACCAATTTGTGTTGTATTTTTGGAACAAGAAACACTATGACAAGAATGACTTCCTCTGTCATTTGAGAGCTGCACAGGTCTGAAAGGCAGAGGCACATGTGCTTCCAGTTTCACAGACACAGCCAGTGACTAATTATGAACTTAACAAGCTCCTTTACTCAGCCTTCTGCAAACCTGCTCAGATGTTCTAGATTTGCAGAATACCCCAGAAAGCTGCTGTCATATTAAAGCTTTGCTTTTAGAAGAACTTGATCCAACCATGTGGTAGAGAACCTTAACTAGAAAGGCAACACTCTTCATTTCCCTTCTGGGTACGTGCTAGGTTACAGCACCACACAAGGACAAAACGCTGGACTGTATCTGACTGCATAGCCCAGTTACCTTTGGGAGTTTCTGTCAAGAAGCTCACTCTGAAGGTGAGAAATCCTTGGATGAAAGGGAACTCTGTTCTAAAGATCCTATCCCTGCAGAGGCTTTGCTTACCAATACTTCACTAAAATCACTGTCACTTTCTGGGCTCATCAAGGTTCACAGAGATGGTACAATCACTCCAGTGACTTTGGCCAAACTCTTGAGCCTAAAGACTTAAGCCACGACCTTGGGAGCAAACTTGGATGGAGAGCACGTGTACGTAGCACATGAGTGCCATGATGCTCCCACTGGTAAAGATTCCTCAGCAGATAACCAAGTTGGGATGGAAGCATTCTACATCCAATTAGCACGCTTGAATCAATCTTGACCCTGTGAGTTGCTAAGTCTTTACTAACTTCCTGCAATTTTTATTTTCTATTATCTAGGACATGCTTTTATAACATGTCATTTCTGTCATCAGAAAAGCACTCTAGCTGCAGTAATTTTTCACACTGTACATCGCTGCAATTTATTTATTTGACTGGAAAGGAGAGGATAACTGAAAAAGAGCTTTTATTGTGATGTGCTCCCTATTGCAATGCTTCCCACATCCATGCCTATTTGTATTCCATCACCTCTGGGTTATGAGCATTTCTGTCAATGGGGATTGTCATGCCTGTAAAGACTTAACTCCTAATACCTTCAGATTAAATAATTTTTCTCAGGCATTTTTTTCATTCACATTTTTAGAAGGCAAGATAGTTAGGGGGTTTAGAGGTTCAGTGATCACCCACTGCCAATCCTATTTGTTTGTTTTCTTTGTCAGGAAGGTGCTAAAATGTATTTAACCTGAGCCCCTCTGCAAAACCCGATTGCTTTTCTCTACTAAATATTCTCTTGTATCATCTCTGGAGTGCAACTTGGCAGCAGTTTCATCAGAGGAAGAGCTAAGCTACAAATCCTACTCTCCTTTAGGACCATTCATATACTGACAGGCATTCAGGATACAGATTCAGATGAACAAAGTGTCATGAGAAAGCCACCAGCTCTCACTGCTTACTTCAGCAGTTTTAATCATAGGAACATTGTCTAAGGTCTTTACAGTAGATTGAATAACATTGGGATGAAGAGTAATTTCTTGTAGTAGAGAGAGGGATGAGATTAAGAATTATCTCATTTTGTAGACATCTGGATATGCACCTCCATACAACTTACTTGCCCAGCATCAAATTCTGAGGTTGCTTGGACCGCAAAAAGGCCACGTAGCAGAAAATACTTCCCACCATCCCAGAACATGAAGTTGGAGCAGAAGGGGGAAGTTGTAGATGGTGTGCATATTTATATAAAGAAAAAAGTTTGTGGAGGGTAAGGGGAAAAGTATGAGTGGAGAAAACCAAACAATTAGAAGGCTGACAGAGAAAGAGGGTAAGCCATGTCAGAAATATCTTGCACATTTCCAGGTGAGAGTGGTTTTCCTTCTTCTGCTGGAAAATGCACTCTTAACTTTCCATGTTCAGAGAAAGAGTTTACCATTGATGTGTCATGTTCTACAAAACAATGGCCAGTTGCCAATACCAGGGTATGTCCTGTACACAAACACCTAAGGTCATCCCAAGAATCAGCTTCCTCTTTATCCTACGCTATAATATAGCCAACAAATTGTCACAACAGTGAGAAAGATTTGTCTCTGCAACTTCTATCTTGTGATAGAAATGAAGGCACATGGGTCTTGAATGTGCTGAAGGCATGTGGAAACAACGACAGAGGAAGAGCTGAAATGTTATTATTTAAAGAGTAAATTCTGCTGACCAAACTCTTTCTTGACTACGGTCTACAATCAGCTCTCCTATAGCGGTATCACTCACAACAAACTTGATTTAAAGTGGCTGCATTAGGGCAACTGGGAATACTATACGGTCTTTAATGTTCTTAAGCTTATTTGCAGTGAGAGCATGATGGCTTCTGTATAGGCATTTGCTGCTGAAACGGGAAATAGGTGGGCTGTTTGCTGAGTCTGTCAGCTGGAACACTGACAACCACTACTTGGACCGCTTCAATGTAAATATAATTTTCTCAGACTTCAACACTCTGGGTCTGAGCTTTTTTAAATGTTTATATTAATCTATTTAATTCTTGTTATTTTTGATCTGCATCACAACAAGAAGATGATTCTGACCTTTATGATTAACCATGGAACGAATTACACAGCTTGTAGAAAGCTATGGTAAGAATTTTCAATGCATCAGAATTTGTTTTCACAAACACATTACAGAGGTCCAGTGTGCTAGTGCTATGTCTTGAGAAAATGTCTATTTGCAGGCACAGGCCATGGGCAGTTTTCATTTTATAATGAGAATAAATGTTGGAAGTCTTGCTTCATTTTTTAAATCATATTTTCACTGATAAAGCTCACTTTAAAAGATGTTGCACTTTATTATTCATGTAGATGCTACTAGTTGGATGTGTGCATGTTATTTGGGTTAAGTTTGCTTATTTCATGTCTTCTAGAAACTTTTCTGCCTGTGGTGAGAGTTCAATCCAGTTTCTCTAAATGTGTCCAGTTATGTTCTACAATCTGATTTGTTCCTGTTCAGTATTCTGACTGTTCATCCTGATTGTGCACACACGCATCTGAAAATCAGCCTGATTTGCTTTAGCTTCTAACACTGCAGCTGCATTCCCTTGTTTTGTAGCTACGGTCAATGTGAATTAGGCACCTGGTATTTCTCTGTCACTCAGAGCACTTTAACTCTTATTTATTTTGAATATCTCTTGTTGACATTCTTGCTTGTCTGATGGTTTGCGAGATGCTTTCTTTCTTTTTCATGTACCCACAGTGCTATTGTGTCACCTTCCATGAAGCAAATTGTTTACTACTGCCAAATTATCTACCTGTATAAAAGCAGTAATGGGATCTGCATGTGGTATTAAAGTTCTGGTTTTGTGCCTCTCTAGTAGTAGTCGAATTTTATACCGTAACTCTAAGCATCCAGAGCTATGAAAATGAATCTAAAAAGACTAACAATTCTGGTAAGTAATGTGCAGGGGGTTTGTGAGTATTCCACACAACATGTTTTCTAAGCACCAACTAAAACGCAATGCCTCTTGCAACGTGTAAATGGTGTAATATTTATACCATTTGTTTTCTGTGAGGGTAGCTTTCAAAGTTGGGGGTTTTTTTTCTGCTGAAAACTGTATCTGTAATGCAGACAATTACTTTAAATGGGCAAGAAAGTACAGGAGTCCACTAAATACAGTGATTTTTTCAAAAGCCTCCGCAGGCACTATGAAGCAGTCACAAAAATAACACTGGCCACATTTTCTGGAAAGGATCCATACTACTCACAACTCCTCACAGCCATCCTTACACCTCCTACTTGCCCTACTTTTGTGCTATGGAGCCACCTTATCTCAGGGAACATTTAAAGAAGCAATTTCCACTGGAGCAAACTTACCAGCCATCCCATGAATCACCCAGCACTGGTCACTATGGAGAAACATGGGCCATTTCTTCAGTCCACTGCACCTACCCCACACACAGACAAGCAGAGGCATCTCCCATCCCTGAGCTGCAACTTCTGCTGAGGAACATTGAAGCAAAGCTGCGGTGTCAGGTTGAATGGTCATTCAAGAGGAAGCTCTTCCCAACAAGCACACTTGTAGTACAATTAAAGGAGCATCTTCCTCCCTGTGTGTCTCCTGCTCAGTCTCCTAGTATCTGAACATGAACATCTCCCTTGGATAAACCTGTACCAGTAGGTATAATTCTGGCCTTTAAGAAATTTCTTCTTTGGGGGTTTTCAGTTTCACCTGTCAGCTGCACTCACTACTGGCTGGCTTTTCTTTCTCACCTGTGTTGTGGGTGGCACCTTATCTAAGAAACATGTTTTTCAACCCACTTACCTAATCCCAGCAGTACCAGCAGAAGCTGCTATATTAGCAGTATTTATACAACTCCTTTGTAACAAACATTTTAATTCTTTTATTTATTTTTGTGTGGGATGGGGAAGCAGTAGTAGTATGGGCATGAGGTTCTAATCTCAGGTAAAACAGCCACTGCCCACACTACAGCCCCTCAGCTAGTTAAACAGTCAAAGCAAGCAAAGCAAAACAAGCCAGTCAGGCATTATCAGAGAGAATGGTGATTAGAACAAACAACAATACAGGGAAAAAATGCATGGCTATTCAGAAACCATCTTTTGGGGACTGACGAAGAGATACAGAGCCATTTTTCACTAGGTTCATGAGAAAATGTCAGCACACAGATGCTACTGTACTGTCAGATTGCATCTTAATTTGGCCAAAGGGGACCCAGGCAGTCACCCCTCACAGACAAATTTTAAAGGCCCATTACAGATCTGATTTATTGGTTGCTAAGAATCTCCTTGCTACGGTCTGCAGATTTTGTATGACATAGAGCTGAAACCCAGCTACAGATAAATGTATGCTTCTCTGTATAATTTAAATCCACCTGAATTTAGTATTTCTCGAACATTGGTCAAGCCTCCCCTCTGTTTTCCCACCCCCTGACCTCCTAATACCTTAAGGCAGTTTACTTCAGAATGAAGCAGAGCGTTAACCTGTACAAAATTGCTAATTTGTACGTAACTCTCTTGCTGCCATTAAAAAAGCAAGGAAAAAAGCAAATGCCTTTTGTTCTAAAAAAGGCAGGGAAAAAAATTCAGGAACAAAAGAAATGCATCTGCCCAGCAAGTGAAAGGAGAAATTGCCAGGGATTTGTTTTAGATGTTTAGGTATGCTGGTGTTAACAACAACCACTCAAATAAAAATGTTAATTTGCTTCTGTCTGTCAATCTTTTCAAGAATTCAGTTAGCTTTTACTCAAAACATATTAAAAAAATCCTATTTCTTGCCTTCAGTGAAAAGCCACAGCTGGTAAGAGTGAAAGGCATTTGGAATTGCTGAAGAAACACCATTCAAACTTGCTGTACTCGAACATCCCATTGTTACGATTCAGACAATGTACAACAACAATCACCATGCCTTCTAACTTCTAACCATGCCTGCATCGCAGCAAATTCAAAGTCAACAGCTCTTTTTATTTCCATAATCATCATAATCAAAGCCTTCATTTGCAGTTTCCCTGGCAAAATCTGAACAGCATCGAACAGTCATCTGCCAATTTGTGAAAGCATGCAGTCCGACTCAGAGCAGTGTTTCATACAGGAACTATTCTAAACAAAGGCAACATCAAAAGCAGCACAAGAATCGCGCAAAGCAAGTCTGACTCAGCCCAAGTTTGGCTTCAACATCTGGCTGAACACTGTCGCGGCTCCAATTCTGATTTTGGTTTCTGAGATTAAAACCCATCTAATCTCTTTAACTGACCTCGTCTCAGGTCCCAGCTACACTGCTTCACAAATCAAAAGAGAGAGAAAGAAAAAAATAATTAAAAAGCAAGGAAGAGAAGCAGAGCCTTATCCCACCTTTCCATGGCTCTCAGCCCGTCTGTCTTCGCATGATCTGCAAACCACCTGTACTGATCCAGCCCATTCTGGGGGCACGGGAGATCTTCCCGGTAGTCTCAGCTGGGCTTTGATTTTTTCGGCACGAATGTCTAGAATCTTCTGCTTAAAGCCCGACACAGCAACACAAAACTGCAGCTGAGCTCTTTTGTTTTCCCTCCTCCCCGAGGCTGGAGCCGCGGTACTCCCGGCGCTCCCCGCCTGTCCCCACCCCCGGGGCCGCCTGTCCCCAGCCCCCGGCAGCCGCCACCTTCCCCAGCCCTGCCCAGCGCCTGCCGGGGGGGCTCGGGAAAAGGGGCAGCTTTAGGTGGCGGTCAGGTGATCTCCTTGCGAGGAACGGAGAGGATGCTCGGGGATGGAGCGCACGGATCCGGGGTGGTTTCCAAACTAGACATTTACATTACAAAGCAGGAAGAAAAATACCGCTCTGAGGAGATGGTGAGGCTTTTCAATGCTCTTCTAGCAATCCACTGGGGCAGGCACAGTGGACAGAGATGTAATTAAACTTTTCAGTGGTAATAATCACACACAGTTTCTGCACCATGACACTCCTTAATATATAAAAGTAGGGGCTTACGCCTACATAAAAATAATTATTTTTCATCTTTTCACAGATTCAGCGCTGGTTCTGTAAGTCCCTTTAGAGCTTCTTCCCAATTGCATTTATTCTTTTAACAATATATCTTGAAATGAGCAAATGCACCCTACCCAACAGAAGACAATTATTAGCCCTGTATTCACATTATTTCATTGTCATTCAAAATATCTTTAACATAAGGGCCATTTTGTGTAAATCTGACTATCTGAATTATAGTTTATCCAATGGCTCTGTTCTCTGAGATTACCCTGATTAAAGGTACCACACTGTGCAGGGCTTTGGAGCTTAGACTATGAAAGGGTGAAGCATTGAAACTGTAGCCCCAGATTTTGTGAGATCCCTGCTTATTGCCAAATTTTCGGAATTCCTAAATACACTTCAAAAGTTACATTTACTTGCAAACAATTTTGCAAGAAAAACTTGTAAGAACCAAAGACTGTAAGCCTTGATAAAATACTGAACTTTTAAGACCAGTAGTTACAAAAGAATTTCTATCAGGATGGATAGAAGTCTATGTGGATTTTCACCCCACGTATGTCCTGTGAATGCACTGGAAAATGCTAGCGATCAGGGAACACTTACATACCTAGGCACTGAGAGGCAAGTAGATGTCTAGATGTCCATATTTAATGTCTGTCTGAGAAACATTAAATGTGTAGATGTAATGTATCACTTATTGCAGAACAAATGTAAGCCTATCCACCTATGACAATATTCTTAAAGACTCAAAGACAGAAACCCCACTCATCCATCCATCATCCAGCACATGTACTTCTACTACTTCCACATGTTTCAAACAATATCATAAATAATCATGTACTTATATTAACTGCAGATCTGTCCACAGACCACAATTCAGTCCCTCTGGCACTACACACAGAATGCAAATTTTCAATTTTTGCTTTCCATACTATCAATTCTAGGATGTAAGGTATGTATCTTGATATGTATACAAAGGAGCAACCCAGATTTGTTGTAGGATACTGAGGAGAGAGAACCATACCTTCCCAGGGAGGGTGATGGGGCACTGGAGGGGGCTGCCTGGGGGGTTTATGGAGTCTCCGTCTCTGGAGATGTTTTAAACCCACCTGGACCTGGTCTGGGTGATCATGCTATGGCAGGGGGATTGGACTGGATAATCTTTACAGGTCGCTTCCAGTCCATACTGTTCAGTTCTGCAACTTGGTCTCAGTGTCTTGCTGTGGCAGGGGGATTGGACTAGATGATCTTTCAAGGTCCCTTCAGATCCCTGATGATTCTATATCATAGATTACCTTCACTATATTACCAGGCTATGTCTATTAAATCTGCAGTACCAACCCTCTCTATGTTGCACTGACTTTTAAAGACTTAAGGCTTTTAACTCTAACATATCCTTGTTAGTGATGCTCTGGTAGGAGTGATTCACATAATTACTATCATAGCCAGAATTTCTGCCATAACCCATGAGTTTTTGGCAGAAGCTTATATTGTTTCAAGGGGTCTGATGAAATACTCATAAATACATGAAGTGCTTTCAAAGCAGTCTTTCTGAAAAAAAATCACTGAGTTTTGCTTCTGCTTCATTATATGTTGGAAAAAATTTAGAAGCTGGACCCTTGTCATGCCAAGATAAGCATATCCTTGTAGTAAAATATTTAATGCTTTGAACAGCTTCATAATTATCCCAACAATGAAGACCAAGGGAGCCAATAGAAGCCAGAAGAATCAGACAATTCCACCTTGACCATTAAAGTTTCTGAATGCAAATGGAGTTTCTGCAGTTTGGGGGGATTGTATATCCACATATAGTTACTCTGATAGATATTTTTCCCTTCATCCTCCTGAAGCAACAATAATGAAAGAAGGATAATATCATATATTGGCTAGAACAAGTCAAATAGAAGGGAATTAACTGGAAAAAATGATCTGAAAAAGCTGGCAGAAACAGCCAACTTATATTTCTTACTATAGTTTCTTTAGAATGCCAAATACAGTCTTGCATACATATTGGTGTTTTTACAAAAAATCTTGGTAAGCAACAGTCTTTTGTTGCTATAAAGTCAACATACAAACTTGGGTTTAGTAGATTCTGAACAACATTTCTGAAAAGGCAAATAGACAGCATTATCCTGTCAGCCACCTAGAGTAGTTACAATACAGTATAAATCTTGGGGTTCCTCAACTTAAATATCAACCCTGAAGTCACTGCAAGCATGCAGTTGTGTATCTCTGTGCACAAGATGAATGTCATGAGTTTCTTGATGAGCAAAAGAATCACAACCTAAGTACACTTAGTACAGCCACTAAAAATACTCAGTTCAACAAAGCAGAATACACTACAGTTTTTCAACAGTGAAATGCTATGGTCACCCATATAGTGCTAGATATGGTTTATGAATCTAAAAAACCGAATCATTTAATTTCAGAGAAACAAGCAATGAGTTTAGACTTCCCATAAAACCTCTTGAAATACCTGGGCTGCCACACAAACATTCTGAATTTTTTTTGTTGAATTAGTATAGGCCTAATCCACTGGAAGAAAGTGGATGATAATCTTCCATCTAAAGGCTATATGTGTATACACACACAGATACATAGATACAAATGCAGACATGTATGTATTATTAACTGTGGTAGGTCTTTGTCTGGATCCAGATGCATCCCATCTGGGTCGCCATGATGTAGTGGGCCCACCTCAGACTCCATCTTTCCCACCTGGGAATCATTAATGTCATGGGTTAGAGACCCTGACTATATTTTAACGAACAACTTTTAGCTAAAGTGTCAGACACAAAGGGAGAGTTTAATAAAATGTTTTACGAACCCGCAGGCCATGAAACAACTTACTCAATCTGGGGAAAAAAGGCAACAAGACATGTTAATTCATTCCCTTCACACACAGCAGCAAAAACCCCACACAAGACATACACACAGACATAGGGAGTTTCATCACACTGCTCCTACACTGAACTGAGAGAAAATGTCCAGAATGTCCGTTGCAGGCAGTTCCTGCGTCTCTCTGAAATGGCAGCTGTCGTCCGGTCTCCAAAATCTCTGCAACCATGGACGTTTTAAAAGTCAGTCTTAATCTTCATAAATCTCTAAAGTTAAATTAGTAGACCATGACAGTCCTCCCACCATAAGTTTTCTTCAGATACGGAAAGGATTTTCTCTCAGTGGCAGCAACACAGTTCCAAACACACACCAAGATGGAAAAAAAGAAAGAGGTGGAAGTTGCTGAGGGAGGGAAGTGGGGGGGAGTGCTGCAAAAACTTTTATTTTAAACTTTTAAACCCAAACATTTCTGCAGAAAACACACAAAATACAGTGACAGGACATTAACCAAACCCATATAATAAATATGGATTAAAAGCTGTCTCAACAATGCAGATAACAATTATATATTGGATAGTCTGCAGTAATACATATCAAAATAAATATCTGCACAAATTTTACTCAAGCAGTAAATACAGGGTTTTTTTTTTTAATAATTAAGTTTATCATCTGTAATCCTTTGAGAAGAAATTGAAAATTTATGGCAGTTAAATATTCCAGTTAAAAAAAAAAATGACTGTTTTTAAATTACAGTCTTCTAAATATTACAGCTTTAATTTGAACAACACATACATAATCAAATTATTGAGGCATGATGAAAACAAATTAATGGCCTACTTTGTTATAGAAATAGTCTCAATATTTGCAATGTTAATATCAAAACAGTAAAACCATGTATATATAAACTAGCAATTTAAAAATCCCTATTTTATTTATAATACGTATCAGTCTTAAGACTGGATTTATTCCTAAAAAGAAGCCATAGAAGTAGGATATGGCTTTTTTGCAATTCATTTCTATTCAAGTCAAAAAGATATATGCTTAAAAATGAAACTATGCCAAATCAGTAGGAAAGCAGATATGTCATACGAGTGTACTTATGACGTCTTTTTGAATTTGTGCAGCCAATAGGCACAAAAGCTTTCCTTTTCCATTACTATTCAGATGCAGAATTTGCAAAAGTGTTTCAGAAGTAATGCTAAAGGAGAAAAAACACTATTAACTTCAGATCTTTTACATCAATATTATTGACAAATGAAAATATCCAAGTGCAGAGCTAGTTACACACAAAGTTACATGTGTAATTTATGCAGCAGAGAAAACTAGTTGAAAATTACCACTGACAGTAATTTAGCTGTAATCTAAAGAAATACTGTAAGTTACAGAATCATAGAATCATAGAATATCTAACCACTAAGGTTAACAATTTCAGGGTTGATTTGATTTTTGGATGCACCAGTCATAGGAGAAAGGTTGCCAAGAGGAAAGGTAAAGTAAGACAGGTAGGGATGTGGTCCTATTCCAGTGACATTATAATATGCCTGTGTGTAGGCTGTGACCTATGATGGGGATAGGCTTCTCTATGCAATGAATCAGTCGTTATCACTGACTTTAAAACAGACATAAAGAACTGAGAGATGATGAGTGAGATTAATACAAATATCCTTTGCAGCTCCTTGCATTTTCTCATTGAATCATAGGAAACCATAGGAAGACATTCTGAAAATTTTCTGTTCTTCAAAAAACCGATCACAGATAAAATTAGGAAAAAATAAAACTCCTTTAGGTGTGAGAAGGCAATTCACATCCAGCCTGCAAAATATCCATGCTGGTTTTCACTTGTGGGAGTGATACAGGAGTGACATCAGCTCTTAAACACTAAAAAAATAACAAAACTGCTTGAGCAAAATGGAAACTGCATGGGTAGATACCATTCAATACTGAGGTCAGCAACAGACCCTTAGTTACTACTTCAGAAGACTGTGCTACAGAAAACCTCTTATCCACATCAGAATGAAGGTTTGGACTGCATATAGTCACTGAAATATCTCA
This sequence comes from Upupa epops, assembly GCA_013397515.1. NCBI lineage: Eukaryota > Metazoa > Chordata > Aves > Bucerotiformes > Upupidae > Upupa > Upupa epops. The sequence continues at coordinate 126,214 of VZRI01012864.1, forward strand.
TAGTTATTTTTTTTTTTGTGAAGCAGGAATTCAATACCAATCTCCTGGATAGAATCTAGAGCCAGGATAAATGTTTTACTAACGTAGCTGAAGAGAGATTATATTCTTTACTTTGCCATATATGGACCTGTGTATATGTGTGTATATGTATGTGCATGATCACTGCCCTAGGCAATGTCTATCACTCTCAAAAAAGGAAAAGAGAACATATCACTCGAAGTAACACAATAGTTAAATACATATATATAAATATGCATGACTTCTGTAGGTAAGCTGTTTTTAATGTTACTATTACTGTCTAAGTGTGCATTGCATTCAATACATGAAATGGCAAAGTCATTCCCTTGTGGAGTGTTCAATTAAATTCAATATAATTCAATTTAAAATCAAAATCACAGAATCATTTATGTTGGAAAAGGCCTCTAAAATTGTGGTTCAACTCTAAATCTAGCATTGCCAAGTCCACCACTAAGCCATGTCCAGAAACACAACCTCTACTTGCCTTTTAAATACCTCCAGGGATAATGACTCCACCACTGCCCTGTGTAGCCTATTACACTGCTTAACAACCCTTTCAGTACAGAAGATTTTCCTAGTATCTAACCTAAACCTCCCCTGGTGCATCTTGGGACCATTTCCTCTTATCCTGTCATTTGTTAATTATGAGAAGAGACCAGCTTCCACCTCACTATAACCTTCTTTTGGGTAATTGTACAAGAGTGGTAAGGTCTCTTCTGGGCCTCCTTTTCTGTATGCTAAAGAACTCCAGTTCCTTCAGCTGCTCCTCATAAGTCATGTGATTTAGACCCTTCACCAGTTTTGTAGCTCTTCTCTGGACATGCTCCAGCATCTCGATACCTTTCTTGTATTTAGGAGACAAAAAGTGAATGCAGTATTCAAGGTGAGGCCTCACCAAGACCAAGTACAGGGGGACAGTCACTTCCCTGGTTCTGCTGGTCACACCATTTCTAATACAAGTCAGGATGCCATTAGCCTCCTTGGCCACCTGAGCATACTGGTATCTTCAGTGTTTTCAACCAACACTCCTTTTCCACTAGGCAATTTTCCAGACACTCTCCTGTAAGTCTGTTGTGTTACACTGGTTTCTTGTGACTCAAAGGCAGAACCTGTCAATTGGCTTTGTTGAACCTCATATAGTTGGCCCTGGACAGTTGAGGAAGATTTAGGTGATGGAATGCATAACTTTAAGCCAAACTTTTACAAAAATTGCCAGCTGATTTGCCAAACAATTCTCAAATGTGTGTTTCAGAGTAGACCAAATGTCTTCACCTAACTGCCAAGCACAGTAGCTTTAATAAGTTCAGCAGAAACAGGTGGGTAACTATGGGAAAAAACCTCACATAAAAATGTCTGGGGTTTTTTTGGAGGATATTAATTTAACTTTCATGGGACAGTTCAACTCTTTCTCCCTGAGATTTTCTAATACTTTTACAGGCCCACAATGAGAAAGCAAAGATAATTGTAGTCCTCTCCAGACAGTGTGTTCATTAAGTGTGCTATTTTGAATAAGTAAGTTTTTAATTGGTTTCCAGTGCCTGTAAGTAGGATGGTCTATGCTACTATGGCATTGAGGATCTGCACCCCTACCGCTTTCCCCTGCTGGAATTCAATAAAGTTTAATAGGATTACAATGGGAGCAGCCACAAGATGTCAATTACTGGTATATCTACAGTGGGGATCTTTTCTTCCAATGGCCCTTGATTGACTCACTCTGCACACTTCTTATTACAGGACCTTTCCCTCTTCTTCCTGGAGAATAAGTATTATGCCAAGATGTACTCTTTATTAAACAGCAACATAATCACACAATTCATGTCTCACTGGCTGCAGAATTTAAAGTTCTACGTGGTCTGAGTTTACAGTATGTGACCTACTTTATTTAAAGCTAATTCTAGAATGTCCTTCTGCATCTATGACTTTGACCATGTGTTGACAGTTTCCCTCCCCAGAATTGGGAAAATATACCATTTTATGAATTATGCAAAAATATCCTTTCTCCAAAGGGAAAGAAAAACATTATTTTGATGTTTGTATGAGAACATACAATAGTTTGGAACAAGTCTCCCTAGATTCCAGCTTTTTAAGGTATGTGAAACAATTAAATAAAGAAATTCCCTTAACCTATTTTTCTGACTGCTTCCTAGTCCACTTTTATCTGATTTGGGAGCTGAATCTGTTAAAAGCACTTAGTATGCTGCAAAATAAATTAACTGTATCTATTAAAACTGACCAAATAATTTATAAACTCCCCTTTTACATAAATTATTTTTTGAGAAGATAGAATTTTAAATAAAGATCAGTATTTCTGTATGTTTATTTTTCTTCTGTTAAGTAGTCAAGCACAACAAGCTTTGATTTGCAGATCTTCTTCATGGAGAAAAATCATGTCCTGAGCTGTAAAGGACAACTTAGGTGTAAACTTGAAAAATTACTGTGTTTGTTAACATTAATAATGACATGACTCTGGTTTTATTCAAATGTTGTTTCTCCCTGATGCAAAAAGAGATAAATTACACATTAGCAAATATTGCTTAAATCTTTGTGCAGTACTGATCCTACCAGTAGTAGGGAAGAAAGAGAAAGAATAAAAAAATTAAATTTGCAGGAGGGATAGAGAGTTTATAAAATAACAAGGTTCTTGACTTAACCATCTTACACTAGCATTACCGCAACTTACATCGAAGTTATTACATCTTTGCTTATCTGAATGTTTGCTCAGCAGTTGCTAGTCCCTGTAATACAAACCCCTTTCAAAACATGTATCAAATTTTTAATTAAATTTTTTTATTAATACCATACTAATAACAAAATATTTAATTGATAAGTATAAACTATGTTAATTTCTATTTACATTCATCATTATTATTAAAAAATCTTATATTTATGTGTTCAATTTCATAATAAAGAAACTTTAAAAAGAATGCAAAATCCATTTTGTTTTTCTATTTGTATGTATTTTATTTATGCAACTTGTTTTAAATGAATTATGTCTATTCATAGTAGGAAACAAAATTCTTACATTATCTGCACAAACAGTGCACTCAACAGTTTGCTAGTTACAGTATGGTGGCCCATTCGCTATTCTAACTTATGGTTAAGACTACGATTTTCCACTAAAACCAACAAAATAAGTTGGCTGATTTTAAATTGCAAGTGCAATTGTTCTGGAGAGGCAAAACAATTAGAGATTATTGCACCTTCTTTCTTTTATTGTTTTTGTTTGTGGTTTCTTGTTTATCTGTGGTTTTTTGTCTAGGAGCTATGTTGTGGGTTTTTTCCCCAGTGGGAAGAGGAAATGTTTTTTTCACTTCTATTACTCTTCCATTTTAAAATTGGCCGTGTGGGGAACTCATTGGGACCTCTGTAGGCCAGGTGTTGAAACTACAATTCTGGAATGTTTGCTTGTTTGATTCAGCAAGTCCTACTAACAAAAAGCAGTAACGGAATTATTAATAATATTTTTGTATGTATGGGATCCAACAGACACTTGAATACTTTACTTCATTATCATTGTATTTTCATCATTTTAGCCACTCTTAGTAACATTTTCCAGTTAATAAAATACATTATTATTAATAATTTGTATTCATATGTGGTTTTAGAAGACACCTCTTTGAATATTATGAACACTTAAATGCAGTCTGTAGAATTAGATATCCTATTCCCTGTGTGTACAGATAAAACTGATAATTTTAATTTATACATAAATTGCTGGATAGTTGTGTAAGACACTTTCACATTTTTCTGGTACCATTTGATTTTTTCTCTTAAAGAGTTTGCCTAAAAAGAGCCCTATATTCATAGTATACATACTAATATTCCATCCAGCCATTAATAGTCAAACACACACACAATGGCATGTCTGACATAGGCAGCTGAGATGGGAATTGAAACCATAATAATTAACAATAGATTTCCTGATCTCACCATGACAAATAAATGAAACACTCTGTGGTGTACTTTCCCACTGGAAGAGAGAATTAACTCAGTATGAAAAGCAGAATGGAAGCATATCATTGATTAGATCTAATGCACAGGGAATGCGGCAATGGGAAGCTTGTGTCAGCAGAACGCATCAAACTCTTTTCTAAATATTGTGCATGAGCATGCAAAACCACACAAATACATACTCTGAATAAAAACCATAGTGGAATAGCGCAAGATGTACAAAATACAATGTCAGCTCCAAATAATAAATACATAAATAATGCAATTGTTGTGTATTCTTAATTCTTCTTAATATTTTAATCCAATATTTACATGTTGCCAAAAATTCTGCCTTTATTTACTCGAGGTTTCTTAAACGGCTCCCGTATTGCAGCTTGAGACCCTTCTCTCTTCAGGACCTTGGAGAGCAACAGCCAAGCGCTTCGGGGCCGCCCACTACGCTCGGACCGCAGGACTGAACAGCTTTTCGAGCTCTCGTTTTAGATCACTCTTCTGTAGCTCTCCTATGGCTGCTACATCTTTCCTTCCCTCGGCCTCAAACACGCTTTTTCTTTTACAATGGCATTTACGGTTGCAGCAACTTTCCTATTTGTCTGAAACACAATGTTCTCCCTTTGTTTCTTCAAACTCATGGCATTTGAATGTTGGGTTGTTGTCTTTTTTTAATAAGGCTGCTTTATATCTAATGCTGACAAGAACATCATGAGGCATACAATAGACATATCAGGCATTACAGTTGTGTTGTGTTAATATGTATCTGGTCAGATATAATGCATTCTTTTACACTGTGTATTGTTAGAAAGATAATTTATAGTATCTGAATCAGAAATGAATGTGATTGTACTCAAATAAATTAATTCATCACAGCCATAACAATAGAGATACAATTACTAATCTTTTATATATTAAACACATTTGTATGATTCAGATTCTCTTTAAAGCCTGAAAGACCAGTTAAAATTTGAAATGGAAACTACTTCTGCAGAAACTTAGAAGGGTGAATAATCCAAATCAGTTGACTGGAACTGTTCACTTCCACAAAGTCACATGGTATGTCCTTGTACGGTCTGTACCTAAATTATCTCATTACAGCTTAAAGATTAATTAAGTTCCAGACAGATAAAAATTGAGAATTATTCCCAAAAGTCAGTACAGATTTCTTAGTGTAACTCACTGAAATTTTTAATGTTGTTTCTCAAGGAAATTCATATTTCTATGAAGCATGAAGGGAGTAGAGGAGGATGCAGGTATATACATTTGTCTGTGCGTCCTTCAGTCGCCTATACTAAACTCGAGTACAATGGCCAATTTCAGACAGTTTTTATAGTGCAATTGACATCTTCAAGCTATCAGGCTTTTACAAGCTTTGTGAAGCTACAAAGGGGTAAGGGCTGAACAAAGAGCTCATTCTGGAGCTCAACCACAAGATTCATAAGAGACTAGTTTTGTGGATTTGGCAGCTTGGAAGCATTCTTTCTTTTTAAAAGCTGGGAGAGTTCTGAAAATATATTTCACATCTCTCTTTTAATACTGTGTCTTTTGTAAGTTCACCGTGCTACATGGAATTCAGAGTGCATCCTTGGTGATGGCCTCCCGATCAGAGTAAGAATCAGAAGTAGCCTCTCTTCACAACAAACGAAATGATCGTGCAATATGCTTTAGAAAATTCAGACACACACAAAAAATTTTCAAATCCTCAAATGAAAACAGTCATGACTAAGTGCTGAAATGTTCTAAAGAACTGCTTACATTGGCTCCAAGGAACCTTCTAACAGAAATACACTTCTAGTCATACCACTTCACAATGCACAAGACAGGAGAGAGGAAATCAAAGTTGCATACAAATGCAGTCACATTCAAACACTATTAATGAACTGTAGACTTAATCTTGATCAGTAAGAACTCAATTTGGGCTAATCTCTAGGTCACTACATAAGATGGCAAGTGTAAATGAAGCTTCAGTCAGTCAGAGAAACTTCCTATGTTTGTGGGAACCTTAAGACTCAACCAAGCATATTAGCTAACAAAAAAAAGGTCTTTCCTGGGGATATTTCACAATGACACAAAATTATAGGCCCTATTTCCATATGAAGTTAAAGGGCAAGGCAAGCTATCCCTGTAACAAGGCCAGCAGCTCTTCACTATGCCATTATTACTGAGATCCCACACCTTCAAATTCAAAAGGAGACCAAAAAATGCCACTCACTCTGTAGGTACTAATAGTGTCAGAAGGAATAAAAATCTGGCACGGTATGCTACTAACAAATAATATTTCAAGTCTAATAGCTCTTATTGTTTCCTAGTGCAAATAAAATGTTTCCTCTATTTCTGATGACATGACTATGATAGAGAACACAACTCATCCATAACCCTCCAGAGTGCTGTTTTCTGTAGGGATTCTAGAATTAAGCAGCCTCACTTTCGAAAGAAACTTGACAAGTCAAGGCCTGGAAATCTGTGAATTCAAATGTGATCATGTTTAGCTGCAATAAAAGATATAAAGACAAAACAATACCCATTACCTTTTTTTTTTTCACAGTTACTAAAAAAATATTATAAATTCTTTACCTGTTTTTCTGCTAACATGAGCTGAAAGTTGTGGTTGGTAATGGGTAGTAAATGGTTTTAATAAGAATGCCTAGTATAGAACTCCAGAGAATTAAGATTTCCTAGGTCTTATATCCAATGCAGTTGGAGCATTAGAAAAAAAATACAGATGAATGGTTGCAGCTGTTACGTGTAAAACTCTGGGATAAGCTCAATCTTTAATGATACTGTAGTTGGAAATGTTATGATTTATAATGACTGACATTTGAAGCACCCAGCTTACAGCCTCCTCAGAAGGTAGGTAGCTGAAGCTGCTGATTTTCCAGGGTATCAGGCCTTTATCCATTTGTCAGACTCAACAGCAAGGGCCTAATCTTACTTTTTCTTCTACTGCATTTTTCTTTATTCTGTGGAACACCTTTGCACATGAAGAGAAACCAAATTTTGACATACATGTCAAGATTTCTACTATCACAGTTTACCTCACTAGACCTGGTTTCCACTAACAAGAAAACTACTTTAGAACAAAGGTTGCATATACCACGATTCCATGTGTATTCTTTCAGTCCTTATTGGATGCTACTTTACTTTCGGATATCAAACATGACAACTTTTGAGCACTAACATTTAAGTATTATTTCTGAAACCACTTTACAACTTAGAAAGCAAAACATACAAACAGAATATTGCACTGCAATAGTGCACAATTCTGGCTTGCTACTCTATTACAATATGATACTGAAGGACTTTTCACTGTAACAAAAGAGTAGTACAACAGTAGCATCTATGGTTACCACTAAATGAGAGCTGAAATCTTGGCTGAATTATAGATCTTGACTGCTGGTCTCATGTTCTCTAAAGGATTTAGAAGAGGAGTTGCAGATTTTTGTCTTGCAAATAAGTCTCGTCTGATCCATTCTTCAAAAAGAGTAAGAAGGAGGACTCAGGTAACTATAGACCGGTCAGCCTCACCTCTGTCCCAGGAAAGGTGGTGGAACAATTTGTCCTAGACGCTGTCTCTAGGCACATCAAGGACAAGAGTGTCATTAGGGACAGTCAGCATGGCTTCACCAAGGGGTAGTCATGCTTGACTAACCTCATAACCTTCTATGAGGGCATAACCAGGTAGAGAGATGATGGCAGAATAGTAGGTGTGATCTATCTTGACTTCAGTGAGGCATTTGACACAGTCTCACAGAGCATCCTCGCAGCCAAACTGAGGCAGTGTGGACTGGATGATTGATTAGTGAGGTGGATTGTGAACTGGCTGCAGGATAGAAGCCAGAGAGTAATGGTCAATGGGACGTAATTGGAGGCCTGTATCTAGTGGAGTCCCCCAAGGATCGATACTGGTACCAGTCCACTTCAATCTATTCATTAATGGCTTGGATGAGGGATTAGGGTGCACTGTCAGCAAGTTTGCTGATGACACAAAGCTGAGTGGTGTCACTGACACCCCAGCAGACTGTGCTGCCATTTAACAAGAACTGGACAGGCTAGAGAGCTGGGCAGAAGTAAATTTAATGAGGTACAGCAAAGGTAAGAGTAGAGTCTTGCATCTGGGCAAGAACAACCCCAGGTACCAGTATAGGTTAGAGAGTGACCTGTTGGACAGCAGTGTAAGAGACAGGGACCTAGGGGTCATAGTGGATAGCAGGATGACTATAAGCCAGCAGTGTGCTCTTTGGCCAAGAGGGCCAACAGCATCCTGGGTGGTGCATCAGAAGAGGGAGGTCCTCTACTCTGCACTAGTGAGAGTAGACACAATCTCTGCATCTCCACATCTGGAGTATTGTGTCCAGTTCCGGGCTCCTCAGGACGCAGCTGCTGGAGGGTGTCCAGCATAGAGCAACAAAAATGATGAAGAAAGTAGAACACCGCCCTTATGAAGAAAGGCTGAGGGAGCTGGGTCTCTTTAGCTTGGATAAGAGGAGACTGAGGGGTGACCTCATTAATGTCTATAAATATGTGATGGGTGGGTGTCAGGTGGATGGATCCAGGCTCTTCTGAAGGTCATCTGGTGATAGGACAAGGGGCAATGGGGTCAAGCTGGAATATAGGAGATTTCATATAAATATCAGAAGAAACTTCTTTAGAGTGAGGTTAATGGCACATTGGAACAGTCTACCCAGGAGGTTTGTGGAGACATTTAAAATCTGCCTGGATATGCTCCTGTGAGACTTGGTTTAGGTGATCCTGCTGTGGCAGGGGGATTGGACTAGATGATCTTTTGAGGTCCCTTCCAATCCCTAATGATTCTATGATTCCATGGTACAGCCAGCAGTTTTTCCTGTATAGAATGTTAAGGGTATTTTTAATGATAAATCAAGTACAACAGTTATTCACTAGTACTGGTAGGTACTGCAGATTTTGGCATTCTTTTTTGCTGGTTAATTTTCCTTTGTCATACCAAAATATTTTATTTTACAGATAGTCTCAGATAAAGAAGAGTTGCTTAATCAATACAATGATCTTTTTGTCAGTAGAGTAGCCTATTGAATACTATGGGCATTTCATCACAACAAGAAAAAAACAGGTCATTGAAATGTGAAGAACTCATTTGTTTCAAACCAGGCTATAGTCAGATAAAGTGTATTCTGAACTGAAAGCTATATAATGAATGGCTAGATTGCTTCTGTCCTCACTTTCAAAAGGTCAAGCAGTATATATTGGGAGACACTCCTTCCCTACTTGGGGCAAGGTTAAAACTGTCACCTATGTAGCTTGTTTCAAGAGATAAGCAGCCCAGAAGGAAGCAATGGAATTGTCAGAGACAAATGATGAGCTGGACCATCATTTTGAGCACTAGTGAGTCAATAAAAGTAGTGCAGTGATTCCATTCTGAAAACTGTGGATCTGTAGAGAAGACCCACACCTGTCCCATGACTCTCTGACTACAGTTTTCAAAGAATACCTATATCACTGTAAATTGCAATGGAAAATCCATGAGAAAAGTCATAGGAATAAAGATCTTCTACTATCTATGAAGAGTATGTAATAGTATTATCTAATTACTGTGTCACATTCTGTATGGATTCTTTTCACTTACTTTCTTTAAGAACACTGTTGTCAGTCAAATCTGATCACCATGCATATTTCTACTGCAAAATGTATTGATATTAATAATTTAACCACAGCTGAGCTGTACAAGGTCATTTGGGTACAGGAGGGTAGAAGTTACTCTAAAGATTTAGAAAAGAAAGAAGCATGGCATGACTCAGTAAAAAGGCCCTGCTACTATAGGACCTATGCATTTTAATCAATAATGCTGTGGAATTGTTCTTCCCTGAGGAAATAAGTATATATAACATAGAAACAATAATTCCTTAGGTTCTGTCACAATTTCCAGACACAGTTCACTTGGCATGATTGCTCTTTCTTGTTTTCATTCTCTGACCCTGAAGTCCAACTTTCTCAATTTCTAGATTATTACCAATGGATTAACAATTTAGCAAGCCAGCCAAGATAACATTGATGGTGGTGACAGTAGATTTTGGTCTTTCCTTAGAACACTGAATTGTTGGTGAAACTAATTTCAGAGGTACAGATGATCTAATGATCTGTAGTGTAGCACAGTTTCTCATATCAATAAGCCACTCTGGAAAGCTAAGTGAAATAAAGTCTTATTCCTGTCAGTAATGCAAGAAACTTCTGTTTTAGGAAGTAGTTAAAAATTTGTGCACACAAAATAGCCCAACAAATCTATCAAATACAATGACCATATCTTTAGATACCTAGATCTCAAAGCAGAACACTTTTGTCTCAGCATCCCAATAGTTGAAATACTGACAAATAATAAATTCAGATGCTGGGATTACAATCACTATCCCAAAATTAAACAAGTGTAATATAAAATAGACATTTGGACCTTAGTAAGAGTTTCACAGCAGAACAGGCAACAAAATCAAACATGCCTGGAAGTAAACGTAGCTGACATAATTACAGAAGGGAAGAAAGAAGCAAAGAAATAAAAAACGCTCATGTACCATGAAACTTGTGCTTCAGCAAATATGAGATCGATGGATTATATGGCTTTTGAAGGCTTTCATTTACAGTTAAATCCAAACTGAAACACCAGAGCATTAAAGTCAGAAAAATCTGAAGGTTAGCATTTTTTTCAATGAACAAAGTATTAAAAGTACTCCCTAAGTGAGCACTTCTTTTGTTATATAAATCCCTGTTCACTGAACCGATTTCCTGAACCACGGATTAGGTACATTTGATTTGAAGAATGTCACTAATGAAACAAATCATCAGGAAAGGAAAGAGAATTTTAAAGTGTGCTTAGTGCACTGCAGGGTCATAGCGATGAGATTTTGTAGAGCAGGGTACAAGCTCAATGGACAAAAATAAGGGAAAAATGTGAATGTATAAAAAGGGATTTATTATGTGGCTTTGGAAAGCCAAACTTCCTCAAAGAGGTACTTGGAACAGGGGTAGCTGATGAAATATAAATGTCAACAACCATTGCAGCTTAATACAAGTGAATGTTTGAAATATAAAGTCATAAAGAAGTATGGCTGCTGTTGAAGTCGGTTTGGGTTAATGGAGGCTGTATGTTCTTACAATTTGAATCAAATAATTGGTAGTCAGATCCCCAGCTTCCACCACTAAACTTGTCATTAGAGTGGTGTAATTTTAAGGAAATCAAGACTGCAATGCCTCAGTTTACCCATTTATGAAACTGGAATGCCATTTAACTCTGCTGCAGGGCTTAATTATTCTCATAAACTACATGGGATCATTGTAGGAAACATTATATGCATGTGAATTTTTACGAGCGTAACATCTGTATCAACAGTTCTTTCAATAATAAAAGACATGAAATCTCTAGGACTGCAGGTGTAAAGAAGAAGGCAATTTTCCCCCTTCATTGTATAGTAAATTACACATAATTAGAAAAAGCAAAACTGAGATAAAATGTGACAACTTTGTAATTGTGCCGAGAATCCAACAGTCATCACCCCAGATGTAATAATCTGCAGCCTTAGGACATTTTTCTGATATTTGTCTGGAAGATAGTCAAGGTTATGCACTGAAATCTAAAAATCCATTGTTCATACTGGTACAAATTACATTGCTTATCACTGTGTGCCACAGACACAAACCATGATTGGTTACTTGATTCTACGCCAAATGATAGCTTTAATTATGACATTTGCATTATCATCACAACAGAATAGTTTAGCAAATTATTTAACCGTTTTGCATGAAGCGTTTTATATATTTCCAAACACTATTAGACTTATTCTTCTCTGGAGATGGTCACACTGAAGAGGTAGGTGCATCCTCAGCAACTTCAGAAAGTGTCCTTGACTTCTTCACGTAAGCAAGACTTTTGTATGTGTGGTGTCTTTGGCTTACTCAACAGCCCCAATTCACAGAATCACAGAATAAACATGGGTGGAAAGGACCTACTAGATAACCGAGTCAAACCATCCCCACACACACAAATACCTAAATACCTGATCATTGGTAAAACATAAAATCACCCCCTCCATGCCTGCCACTCTAGCCTGTCACAAGGCACCATTTCTACATGTGTCTTAAATACCTCCAGGGATGGTGACTCAACCACCTCCCTGGGAAGGTCATTCCTGTGCCTCACCACTCTTTCTGGAAAGAATTTCTTCCTACTATCTAATCCTCCCCTGCCTCAACTTCAGACCATTGCCCCTGGTTCTGCCATTAGTGACCAGGGAGAAGAGGCAAACACCTACCTCTCTATAACCTCCCTTCAGGCAGTTGTAGACAGCAATGAGGTACCTCCTCAGCCTCCTCTTCTCCAAACTAACCCTGCCCAGCTCCCTCAACCTCTCCTCATATGACTCGTTCTCTAAACCCCTCATGAGCTTGGTAGCTCTTCTCTGGACATGCTCTAGCATCTCAGTGTCTTTCTTGTAGTGAGAGGACCAGAACTGAACACAATACTCAAGATGAGGCCTCACAACGGTAGAGTCCAAGGGCATGATAACTTCCCTTCTCCTGCTGACCACGCTATTCCTGATGCAGGCCAGGATCCTGTTGGCCCTCTTGGCCACCTGGGCACACTGGGCACTCCTATGAAACCAGCTGTCTACCAGCACCCCCAGGTCCTTTTCTGCTGTGCAGCTTTTGAGCCACTCATCCCCCAGCCTGTTGTGGTGCCTGGGGTTGTTGTGACCAAAAAGCAGGACCCAGCACTTGGCCTTATTGTCCCTCATACAATTGGTCTCAGCCCATCGATCCAACCTGTCCAAGTCCTTCTGTAGAGCCTTCCTTGTAGTTTTGGTGATTTTTTGGGGTTTTGTTTCGGTTTTTTGGTGGTTTTTGGGTTCAGGGATTTTTGGTTTTTTGGTGGTTGTTTTCCTTTTTCTGTTGTTGTTATTAGGGGAGGATTCTGTTTTTATGCTAGGTTTTCAGTCTTTTCAGAAATATTCCTGCATGGCAGAAATCAGTTACAAATCTGTATCTCCCTTACATTAAGAAATCACATTCTCTGACAAAAAGAATTTTGTTAAGGCACATTTAATACTCTCACTAGTATCTCTTACAAATCATCACTTCAGAAATTAAACCTTCTGAAAAGCATAAAATAAAGAATTACAGTACATGACAGCTGAGTCTAACACACTCCAATTCTACCTCTGCAACAAAGCCCTGGGAATATCTGTGACAGCCCATCTCCAAAAGCTGTGCATGACAGGGCAGAATAGCAAAAAGATGTAGGACTAAAGTGTGGGGGGAAGTGTTTCTGTGGAGTAAGTGAGGGCTTTTTCCATGATACTTTTATATTATCTGCAAAACCAGAATGCAAAATACACGTGGAAAACCACTGATAAGCAAGGGCAGAGCTTAGGTTAATTTCATATTTCCTCATTTCCCATAGTTTGAATTCGACAGGTCACGCCACTGGTGGCGTAGCTTGTGAAACAGGTCACAGGAGGGAATTTATAGATCTGTAGGTAACTTGTATGTATTTCAATTCGTTTGTTGGTCTACAACCCACAAACTGTAATTTCATTTCTGTGAGGTTTTGTGGGTGCTAAACTATAACAGCAAAAACATTTTGACATGAGCCTTAAAGTTGATTTAGGTGGCTGTAGCTACTGCAAATGTTGAAAACTGAGATGCTGCTGCACTTAGGCAAAGGGAGGTATTTTTTTCCTCTCCTGACATTATCATCACTGGATGCTGGAGTTAGTAAGATACTAAGAGAAACAGATTATAAGCATTTTCTCAAATATAACTAGCATCAGTTTCTTTGGGTTTCACTGCTACTAACTGCAAAAAAAGAACCTCAATTTCTGCTTTTGAAAGAATATGTGCAGGGCTAACATTTCCTGAACCTGGGCTCCTTACAGGGGTTTCTTAATGCTCCACAGACAGCCTGATGAAGGAGTGCACTGAGTTGCTGATTCTTTCTGAAAGATTATACTCAGTCACTAAGTGTGGAAGAGTGAAATGCTTGTTGGCTAAACTGTAATCTGATTAGGATGTTATGGAGCAGTGTGATATATAAATGCTACTTCATTCTTTTACATGTGTGTTTTTGTCTGCAATACTTAGCACTTACGTGATTTTACATGCTCACTCCGACCACCTTGTAACCATTGCAATTCTCTTTATCATTGTAGTTAAAAGTAAGTTTAAAGAAAATCATAAAATCATTGACCTCAAAAGATCATCCAGTCCAATCCCACTGCCACAGCAGGACCACCTAGACCAAGTCACATAGGAACAGATCCAGGTGGGTCTTAGACTCATTATTAGACATAATACAGACAAAGGGCGGGTGAGGAAGTTCTGGACAAAATCAAACAACATGTATAACAGTTAAGTTGCAGATAACTCATATTTTTATGAAAGCTTTCTAAAAATGCCTCACCCTAGAATTTTTTCCTAAAGACAGACAGTACAGAAGTGCAGTAGTTTTGAAAGAAGAGAGGAAAAAAAACTACAGAAAAATGTGTTGGGGAAGAGAGCAAAAAATGCATTCTCACTATTGTCGCTTTCTGCTGTCAGATGAAAGAACATGTGGCAGACTCAGGAGGAGATAGTTCTATGAAAAAAGGCAGACGATTTTAAAAATTGGTTTTTGTCATAATAACAACTTGCCAAGTGTTAGTCTTTTAGAAAGTCAGCTCTGAGTTCATTTTTCCCAACTTCTGTTGGATTTTGCCGAAATATTATTTAGAATAAATAGCATCCTGCAAATTGAAACACACTATCTGGGCTTTAACGCACATTCAGTGTAAGATGGAAGACTGCAAATCATTGTGGGCTTGCTGAATTACAGACAAATTTAGATAAGTACATACTCAGGAGATGTGCATACTGTTAGGAAAAAGTACCTAGTCCACAAGAATTTTAGAAGAAGAAATTAAGGTATTTGAGTTTATCTAAAGAGGCCTTCAAGCACAGTATTTGGGTTACTATATTCAGCAAACTGCAAGTTGATTTGAAATGGAAATAGATATCTTTAGAGTAAAAGGAATGTGCAGATGGTCTTGGATGACTGAGAAACAAAATGAGTACTAGCACAAAATGAGCACAAACTGTTCATTTTATGAGTTGTCATGGAGAGAATTATGAATGGAAAATATTCTTACACGCTAAGGAAGGAAAGGGAGCCCTGAAAGCTGCATTAATTATACTGTAACTGCATTACTCCAGTATGGACAATTTGTTGTGCAGTATTTCTTATTTCAAGTGCTGACAAACTCCTTTGTAAAATCTGATACAAACACATCATTTTCTTGACGTGTAAAACAAAACAGTTAGATTGGAGGGAAGAAACTAGGTATTTGAAAAAAAGTTTGTTCATTCACAGAAAATCACTTCAGCAACAGTGAACACGCCAAACCTGAGAAAAGGTCAGAGAGGACAGAAGTGCTGCTTTTAATTTTCATTCCAAGTCAGGGCACTAACACAGAAGAAATCACTGTTTCTGTAAACCCAGAGCTGGAGAGGTGATGCACAGTATGTTAACAAGTACTGGTAAGAATGACCACCTGATCATAATGTGGGAGGCAAGGTGAGCCATGAGTTCAGGTATGGTATCAGTATATTACTGACTGATGAGAATTCAGTGACTGAGTAAGTTAGAGTTACCATAAATTTCTTCATTTAATACTTCATTTGATAGACAGGAAAATAGTGAAAGCAGTACAGGGCATCACATTTCCAAATATATCATTAGAGCACTTGCAGTGCCCATGGAAAATTGCCATCAGCGTTGGCAGTCTGATTTTAAAAAGTACCAGATAACTGACAAGAAAAATGCCACACGAAGCCCTATCTGTTATCCAGCCACTGCAACAGAAAGTGAGAGATTGACTACCTTTTTAAGTACATAAGTCCATGAGATACCATGATAGATCAGGTACCTTCAGGATCCATTGCAATGGAAAATTATTGCATAAAATTGAATACAGCAGCATATGTTTGAGAAGATGCTACAATTAAGGAAAATTAAAAAGATAATAATTTAAAAATCATTGCATTTCAGTCACCAGCTGGAAGTACCAAAACTGCACTTTCGATAGTTGTGTAAATTTGAACCTGTACTGTCAGGACAGTAGAAGCAGAGGCAAAAAAGCCTGATTCTCACTTGATGGCTAAAATACACTGGTTGGGAAGTAGCATAATGCTAATTCCAAAGGCAGTTCCCCTATGTAAAGTGGTTTTACAGATTTTGAGATCAACTCAGTTTAAGGCAATTCCCCTCAGACTGCCACTGCCTGTAGTCATAAGTTGTTGAGCACATTGATGGATACACAAAGAAAAACACAGCATTTATTTTAATTAATTATGATCTAACAATGCCACCAACAGTGGTGTGAAAACTGATGTGTATACAAGGGACATGCACTTTTTCTCCAAGAGAATGAATTCACTGACAGGTTTGGTGCTTTAAGGCTAGTGTAATATGTAATACAGTTATCTCTGAAGAAGGAGAAATGCTTGATTTTCTTACTCTTCAAGCATTGGAGGCAGTTTATTTCTTTAGGTAAACTAAAAAAAAAGATTTCTTGCTCACGAAAGAATTCTTTTTCTTTTGGCAGCTCCTAGTTTTCATGGCATGTAGCCAGCCAGCAAGAAGTAGTGGGTGTCACTGGATAAACGCATCAGGATCAGATGCCTTATTTATGTGTATATTTGAAACAAGTCCTTGTTCTATAATATGAAAAAAAAGAGAAGTATTTTCTTCTTGTCCTAGTTAATGTAGGAAGTTTTAAATAATTCTATACTCAAATGAAGAAATGTAAGTATCAGTGGCATAACTGAGCTACTGATTTGTTAAGTCTCATTTATTCTCTCTCACACAACAAAATAATTTTTCCTTTGTGTAAGATTTTTTGCACTAATCCTTTGCAGGAATGTAAATATAATTTCTACTATTTCTCATAAAGTGCTTTAAAACCTTTCTGCTTATATTTAATTCGGTGCCTGAATATGTGACCTTGTATTCGTGGTTTGTTAAAGGAGGGAGGCAGGTGTTTTGTTTTTAGGTTTGCAGTGTTTGTATTTTTAATTAGGAAGTTACTAATAAGGGGCTCTCACCTACTAACTGATCAAGTTCTCTAGCTATTTATAGAAGCGTTGAGCTGCGACACTTTCCACTGACCTTAGCTGGAGCTTTGGATGCTCAATTTGCCTTGTAAGTATAGACTTACTGTTTTGAAAACACAAAATTAAACTTTCACTGGGTTTTTTTCTCGTTTTGCAAATATGCCTAGAACTTTGTACCACCACAAAATGAGTAAAAATTGATAAACCCTAACAGATTTGCACAGTTCCTCACCAAGTTTTCCCCAGACTGGCACTTGTCCAGTGGGAGATGACCACTTGTACATGGAAGGGCAGGTTAGCTTCCATGGCAATACCGTAAAGTTTACACTCTTCATATTACCAATCTGCATGGGTGGCAGTGACTGAACCATCTCACATGACTATATTTTAAGGGTAATAACCAAGGTTAAGAAGTAAGAATGCCTTTGTGACCAACTGTAGAAATTGCCCCTTTAAGCAACTCTGACTGGAAAAATAAATATTAAAGGTTTACAGACATTAACATTCTTTAAAGAAATGCACTACAATAATAATAATAATAGTACGTTAAAATACAATGACTTTATTCATGCTGGATTTCCAACTTTTAAGGGACCTACCTATTATTGAAATAATTCCAGGCACATAACTCAAAGACAATTTCAGAATACAAATTAATGCATAACAGCACTATCCTGCTATTTAAAAGGTGGAGGAATATTTTAGGTAGAAATGACTGCACTGCCATCTTAGCTTTCATACAGAATGCTAGACTTTGTCATAATAATGGCAAAGGAGGTAATGGCTGGAAGTCTGTTTCTGCATTAGCATGAATAACGCTTATTTTTTGAGATAATTATTCCAGCTTTATGGTATTTTTTATCTATGCAATATTCGTATTATGCCTGAGGTCCCCTCCAAAACACTGCATTTTCTCCACTGTGTTTAACCACTTAAAAATATCTCACTGTTATGCAGCAGTTTCTAAATGTCATGCTTTCAAACAAAAAAGCCTCAATATTTATTTTCAAAAATGTTGAAAGGAGATATTTCTCTTTTTCCTCTCCATAATTCATCTAAGAATCAAAAGCAAAGTTTTCATGGAGCTTGACACCTAACCTGCATTTTTCAGGAAACACACTATTCCTCACAAAGAAAAGTCACCAATTGCTAACTCTATTACTGCTACTGCCTTGATACTGTCTTTTGCTAGGTAGATGCACATTTAAGGGTAAAAGAAAGGAAAAAGGTATTGTGTTGTTAGAGTTTTATTCCTATATTTAAAGATATGTGTGATCTAAAAAGTATAGCAACTGAAAAAATGCCTATTTATAATAGACATCTTCAAATGTAAAAATACATATTTAAAAATGTGAAAATTTGAAATTATAAGATCTGAAAAAGTGCAAGCAAAACTAATACCTAGCTACTATGAATTGCTGATGTCCATAAGAAATTTGGTTCATTTTGTTCACTGAATCCATTGCTTCTGAGAAGTGTCCTAATTAACAGCTTAGCTAGTTATAAAATATTTTCCATGTGACTTACTTTTCTCTGGTTCAAGACAGATAATGAAATAAATAGATTTGCCCTCCCAGAATTACACTTAACCCTTCAAAGTCAGCTGATTCTCTCCAAAGCAATTATCTTTATTACATTTGGTACTTTATCCACAAAAGAAAAAACAAACTCACTTCACTTGCACAATAATAAAGCTTTTCATTCCAGCTACTATTCTAATTAATCACACAATCAATAATGAAATATTTCTAACTTCATTTGTAACACAATATAGATCGAGCTACTCCACTTCAAAGAGAATATTTCTCATCTCAGTGAAATTTACAACAGATACGCATAAAGTCAATCTAATGGGAACGTTTCAAAGCATCCCTGTTTCCAGGTGAGAAGGATGACTTTGCCTAAACTGCTATTTCTTTCAACATTATTGTATGCTGCCAAGTGATTTATACAGTGAAAAGTAATCACTTTATAAATAAATGAAAGGTAATTGAGGATATATTTGCAGCAGGAAAAAAATATCTTATAATTTGCAGCTGCATAGCTGTACTCACATACTGGGCTTGTTCTTGATGTTTTGTTCTTAATTTATTCCTACAGTATCACATTGAGAGAGATATAGCAGTTAATGTCAATGCAGAGCAAATTTGCCATGGCTTCCTTCTTTCTTTTCCTCCATGAATTGTGGCAGTTCAAGATACTGATCTGGCTCAAAGCTGACAAAGGTACTTTTATAGGAACAATTCTGCTCCAGATCCACTTCCCAATCTTGCTCACAAGTCTCACGATCCCTATTCTGCTAAGCAAGATACTTTTGTTCTTCATTATTACCTTGCACTTCATAAATTTTACTCAAGGGCTGCCCATATGCAACAGCTTATCACATGCCTCTGAAGCAGGAGTTCAACCAGTTTTCAATCCATCCTAGAGTCCATTTATCTATCCCATACAACATCAGTTAGTCCAGGTACATACTAGGGGAGACTGTTAAGGCCTTGTTAAAGTCAAGATAAACACCATCTCCTGCTATCCTCTTGTACACTAAGGTAGATGTTTCATTGTGCAAAGGTCTGGTTAGGCATGATTTCTGCTTCATAAAACTGTGCTGACTATTAGCAATAACCTTCTTGTCCTGAAGTTATTTAGTAATGGCTTCCAAGATGATTCGCTCCATCACTGTCCCAAGGACTGAGGTGTGGGTGACCAGCCTGCAGTTATCCAGATCCCCAGTTTAAAACAGACGTAACATTTGATTTCTTCTACTCCTTAGGAACTTCTTGACAGCTGTGATCTCTCAGCTATAACCAGGAGCGACCTTTCAGTGACTGGCCGGATTCTTCAGCACTTGTGGGTGCATTCTATCAAGTTCCTTGGGTTTTTCTATATCCTGTCTTGTCCTGTGCATCAGCTAAGGTAAGTCTTCCCTTCTACAGACTTTCCTACTCTTTCAGGAACCTGTAATTGCTGAAGGTCAGTTTTACCAGTACAGAGTAAGGCAAAAAAACTCCAAATACCTCATGTTTTTCCATATCCTTAACCTCCAGATATTCCATTTAGCAGCAGGAACATATTTTTCCCTAGTTTTGTTTTTGCTTCTGATGTATCTGTTGAAGCCTTCATCTTGCCTTTCACATCTCTATACTGCCCTTCATGTTGCCCTATATTTGTCCCAGGTCACATGTCTCTGCTTTCACCAATGAATACTGTTTTCAATGTATATTAAGTCTACTTGAAGAGTGACAGTTATGTTTTGTATGTATGTATACTTTGGTACTATTTAGTAATCTGAAGTTCAGTACAATTTTTTCTGATGCTGATGACAGTGACCTGTCCGATGGTCAGTTATATATTGCTAAAAAATAATAATATCAATGTTTATGACTTGTTCTAATTGTCAAGTTAATTCTAACTACAAAGAAAAATGCCTCAATGCCAAATCACAATTAGCCTCCATCCAATTTAATCATTTCATTAGACATTCTGTTCCATATTTCCCTAATGATTTTAATTTTTTCCTCTGGAGACTGAATTTTTAGTCTTGTTTTCCAGATGAATGTCATAGCTCATAAAGAATCAGCTCACTTCTAGGTTGCTCAGAAATACTGATAATAAAATGGGGGAAACATCAAGGATGATATATTACACAACATGAAGCAGTGAGAAAAAACCCAAATCACCTTGTCAGCTGTGCTCAATTCTTATTTGAGTGAATGTGATAATGCCTTCCTTCTTCATCTTTCCCAAAGTAATGTTTATTCGCAGCAGATTTCTCAACAATACTGCATGATACAAAGGAATTTAATGGCATTTCTGAATGAAGACTGGTTAGACTGAATATGCACTGCTGTTTGCAACGTAACTGGTCCTTGAACACCTGCATGCTTTGTCTCGAGATAGCATTGACAGTTCTCCTCAAACACCTTTTAAAATGTGATGTGTTCTATTTGGAGAAGGTAAATTGTTGGGCACTGACAGGTTATTAAGAAGGAGCTCTGTGGGGAGCAGTGCACCACAACTTCTCTCCCTCTGTCCAACATGTTGCTTAGGGCACCAACCTCTACCGTGATTCTCCATGGTTTTCAGAGCAGGGTTTCCCCTGGCCCCAGCAGACAGTGACTGCACCCATGGTTTGCAAGGTACTGCAGTCACCTCTTGTGTCAAAGCAAAGGCATGGCTTGTTTAGCAGAAACCGTGTCTTTCAGAATTTGCACGTGATCCTTCCCATGCTGTCATCCAGAGATATCAGTCTTATAAGGAAACTGTTTGTGTTAGTCCTTGGAAATTCCCTGATAATGAGCAAAAGATTAATGGTAAAGGGAGAAAAAGGGAACTCCTACCAGATCTGCAGCCGTGCGGCATTGTGGTGGCTATGAATGCTGCTCGCTTCAAGATGAGCTGCGTCATGCCTTTCTCATGCTTGTAACAGACTTCTGAAGAGCAAATAGGATGAAGGAGAGGGACCTTTGCCAAGCTTGGAGGCTCTCTTTGCCTGAGTTGTCATTGGTGTAATAGGACATCAAGAGCCTACAATGAAGATGACAGACTATTGTCTGTTTTTAGAGATGAAGTGGCAGAAACTGCCAAGTGTGAGTCCCTTGTGTGTCTGTGTGCATCAGGTGAGAAAAAAAGAGAGCCTGGAAGAAAAGCTTTATTTAGAAGCAGGATGTATGCTGCTTGCAGGTTTATTATGCTGGGATCTCTTGTATAGAGAGATTTTAAAAGGAAACTTAATAGCTTCTTAAAAAAAATAATCTCTTTTACATTCTCCAGCCTGACAGTACTTCATGAATGGAGAAAATGAACTACACATTCCCAAGCAGAGGGCACATTGGTTTGTGGTAGCGGTACAAGATGAACTCCTCACAAACAAAGTAACTGATTAGATACAGGACTGAATTCTTCCTAGCAGAATATCAGAATAAATTTATAGCTGGGGCTGCTCCAAAGACAACTAGTCAGGTGTCTGGAGAACAAACTTTATGAGGAGCAGCTGAGGGACCTCGGGCTGTGTTACATTGAGTGTGACATTGCCTGTTCGTTTTCCTCTGGGAGGGCCTATCACGTCACATCGCGCAAGCACGCATGCGCCTAATACAACAGGGATGTTCAGTTTGAAGAGAATGTGAGAGGAGAACTCTCTACTATCTACAACCACCTGAAAAGAGCTTATAGAGAGGTTGGGTTTTGGTCTCTCCTCACAAGTAACAACTGACCGGACAAGAGGAAATGACCTCAAGTTGCACGAGGGGAAGGTTAGGTTGGACATTAGGAAAAACTTTTCTTTATTGAAAGGGTCATCAAGAATTGAAAAAAGGCTGCTCAGTGAAGTGGTTGAATCAACATCTCTGGATGTGTTTAAATGTCATGTAGATATGGAGATTAGGGACATGGTTTAGTAGTAGGCTTGGTATAGTTAGGGTAAGGATTGCATCAATGACTATAGAGGTCTTTTCCAACATAGAGAGTTCTGTGATTCCATGATATTAGTGATAATGCGGCGACCACACTCACTGATGGCAATTCCAAATCTATTACAGGTGCTACTTTATTAATAATTTTTAATTGCTTTTATTTGATTTGAGAAAATGTTTCAGTGACAGCCTTTTGGGCTCTGGAAGGCAGAAGTTAAAGTCTTGGCTTTAACACGCACAACAGGGAATATCACAAACTCATCACAAACTGTGTAACTGATTAATTACATGCAGGACTGAATACTTCCTAAGAGAATTTCAGAATAAATTTAGAGGACACAGATAAATTTCAATCATTATCATTCCTTAACTAGTCTATTGCAAAGATTTTTTCAGCTCAATTTTAACATAAAACTGACACTATTTATCTATCAACAACAAAGATAAACACTTCAGAGTCTTTGAGATGTGATGAATATAGTATTAGACTGGTCAAGGCACATGATTCTCAATTAGTAAAACTTCAACTGCAAATAGTGGGAAATCAGAAGGGAAAATGCTTGCAAGATCAGGATCAATCTCTGGGCTGTAAATCAGATTAAGGATGATTTTAAGTTGCTGTAGGCTCTGAAGATTCAGGCCCTATACTAACACACTCATTTTTGAAAACTGGTTCTCATTTTTAATATTGACAACATGAGGACAAAACTATATTGATTCATTTCATATGAAAAAGAATAGATGATTTAAAGGAATATTAAAGGGCAGATCTTGCCCGTTTTACATTGAGGAATGCTTTACTTCATATGCATTCCAACGGAAATTGATATGTCAATTTGCAGAATAGAGAAAGGACTCATTTTGCCTAATTTTAGTCACAGAAATGCTAGGTGTCAAATCTAAGCTAATCACCTGGATTGCCTTACAAAAAGAGGCAGCAATGACCACAGGCAACATATTCCACTTACCTTTAATTCTTATCTGAGGGTAGACGAATTGGCCTCTAGCAGTACCTGTCTCTTTCTGCCTACTATTAGGAAAGTCCTGGCAACTATCTCAGATTTATAGGCTTAGTCGATTGCTACACCTTATTTGTGATGTATTTTCAATGCACCTCAGGAAAGAAAGATGTCTCCTCATAGCTAACTGAGAAAACTGAGGTTTCATTTATTTATTTATTTTTACTTATTTGACCATATGTTTATCTTCAGGGAATCAGATTGGAATTTGGTACTCAGAGCTTCATTGTGTTCTCACCATGAGCACATCCCTGAGACTGGAAAGGCATCGTTGCCTTTATTTGCTTATATTTAAATATACACAACAATATTCTCTCATGCTACTTCATAATCACACAGAAACAGGGAATAAACATGGTTGGAAAGGATCTAATAGATCACTGAGTCCAACCATACCCATACCCACAAATACCTAAACACCTGATTGATGGAAAAACACAAAATAATTCCCTACATGCCTGCCACTATAGCCTGTCATGAAGCACCATGTCTACTTGCAAAGCTACACTGAGACACACAGACTTTTGACAATGCTTAGCCACTTCACACCCAATTTTTTCAGACATAAAAACCTCTTAGCTATTTACATTTTACTGGATGGTCAAATATTATCATGAATGCTTTTAAAGCTGTTTGAAAATCTGGGCTGTTTGAAAGTCATGAATTGCACACCTGTCTAAATCTACTATTTGTGTTTATATATCCTCCAGCACCAAAGAAACTGGTTTGTGAAAGTCAAGAGTAAGTTATGACATCACAGAAACTAATAAAATATGATTTCTCATAGAAGCATCTTGTGACTGATTGACCTTGATGTCCAATGGAAACATCTGTAAGTCTGTGGCAATCTAATAATTTAATTAATTTGAGTCCTCTGCTTCTGTCACATTCAGTTAAAATGCATCAAGTTCAAAAGTTTTTAGATAGAACACAAAGACACATGCACAGGCAGCATGGTCTGTGATCCTTGTCTCCCATGCCAATGATGCTATAAGGAAAAAGTTCTGCTATGCTTGCAGAAATTTTTAACCATTCAACCTAAATGATGATCAGAATTAAAACAATGAGCATGCAGTAAATACACGGTCTTTTCACCTTCCTTTGCACTCTACAGATAACGGTTACAACAGAAAAGAGTATAACTATGGAAATGAATAAGCAAAAAGAAGCCCACAGCTGCAGAATTGGTCTGCTCTGGGAATTCTACAAATAATGACATTTACCGTTGTATGTAACAGTTATGTTAAACAATGCTAAAGGAAGAAATACACCAGACAGCAAAGAAATCTAAAGCTCTGGGTGAAAAATTATACAGATACATCTATCCTATTGGGGAAAATATACTTCCCAGTATTATTAGACACAAAGTCAAAAAAGAGTCTTCCGAGAATAATTGCCCATATGAAAGAAGAAAAGTGATGTCAAGTTTAATTGAACTTAGAAGTGGCTAATACAAGAGGTGTCTCAAGACTCAGTCAGAACCACTCTCCTGGAAATATCTGTAAAGAGGGCTTCATAACAGTGTATGTGTAACTGAGTACACAAAAAGTGTCCTCATTCAGCTTCCCTGAATAGGCACATTTTCACACACTAAGGCCATCTCTGAGGGACAGTACACTAACCATGTAACCTATTCCTCTGCTCATTTAAGACTGCGGCAAACCTTCCACCAGCAGGTCTTAGGTGAACAAATATTTATGCAGCAGTATACCCCATCACTGGTGATCCATGGATTATCATACTGTGTCTTTCTCAAATAGATGTAACAGTAACATCTGGTCAGAAAAATCCCCAGTGTAGTATTGTATGACAGTAATGCAGTTGCCAAGGTGTATGGGAAAGCTTCATAGTACCTAGTGTGTCTAAATCTTATTGCTGTAAGCAGGGCCTATGGATCTATCTCAACTGCAGTACAGTTGAGTACAGTTACATACACTAATGGGTATGATGGAATTCTCATAGAGGGAACAGGAGGAGGCAACAAATCTTCATGTGAATGAAACGTAAAGGACAAACAATGAGATACAGAGACTGTTAGGATGTTCACCAGCAAACCAGAATAAACAACATCAGAAATTTGTGCACTGAGAGGATATTGCAAATGTGGCATAAGGATGAATGAAATAAATTCCACTTGGGGTTATTTGGGTTTTGTTTGTGGTTTTGTTTTTAATTTTGTGAGCAAAGACATTGAGTCTCTGTTGTGGTCTAGAAACTGCCCTTTGCTAATGAACCCTGATCACCTGGACATCTCAAAAAGTCCAGCCACAAGAATTTCTGATTTCTACCAAGGCACCCACAAATCCTATCAGACACATAAGATTTTACTCCATTTCCCCCTCTCTCCACCTGACTACCTTATGCTTCTTTTCTTTATCTATCTTTCTCAATTCCACTGAAGCCTTGAGCATCACTACACTTCACAGCTCTGGCAAAACAGGCTGCGGCAGCTCCTGCTGAGAAGGAACGCAACTTGCCTGATGGTGTCTCAAGCCGTGAAATAATCGAAAATAAAGAGGTGGATGTAGGGGACAGATTGCAATAGTTCTTGTCTACAACTGTGGGTACCACATTAGAATGCTTGTTTGTGGCTGTCATAGCCATTTACACTGAGAATATATTCTGAAAATATGGTTTGCTTGGAAAAATTTGGAAAAATAGCCATTATTCACACTTGTCCACTCAAAATTCAGTGACAGGACTATTCCATTCCATTCTATTCTATTCTATTCTATTCTATTCTATTCTATTCTATTCTATTCTATTCTATTCTATTCTATTCTATTCTATTTCTATTCTATTCTACTCTATTCTAATTTGTGTGGGGGAAAACACTCAACTCTAACCAAAGTCTTCAACCCCAGAAATGTATTTCAATAAATTTTGCATTAATTTACTTTGTTTATGCTTTCTGGTTTCAATAGCAAATCATTTACTTTCTGCTTTCATCCCATATAGCTTTGGCATGGACTAAATTGATTGAGCTCTCAACACTCAGATAGAGAAGGTATTTACATGTTTGATTTTGTATATAGTAGGATCACACTCTTGGCATTTTTCTTGGATTTTTGACTGGAGTTTCATCACAGATACAGTAAATTAGGTCTAAATGAAATATATTATTACCATATTGTTTTGCTTCTGTACTCAAATACCAAGTAAATTCAACCACCAGCTAGGAAACTGGTCAGCAGTGCACATATATTAAATGTCTCCTCCATTTTCAGAAGTTACTCAGTGCAATGTTTTTTAAAAATAAAATACAGTATTTATTTATATGCCTTCACTATATCCCCCAATCACCAGACAAGTTTAATTTTTTACTAACATTTCTCCAATGATTGATGACTATCACATTGACTTTTGGGGTGTAAATGATAGTGAAGTAGGATAAAAAGAATTAAAATAGTACAGTGTAAAGGATCAAATTATCTGGTATCAAATCCCTACTTGGCTCCATGGACTTTGCTGCCAGACAGCTTTACTGCATATACACAGTTTGAAATATAACCCTGTAGGAAATGGGATCAGCATAAAATCAAATTACAGGTCGATGCTGATGGATACCTCTGCAATAATCAGGAAATATGGAAGCAGGCTATTATGCCAAAAATACACAGAATCACAAATAACATGCCCCGGAACACATTTCAGAATATTTTGTTTGTCTTTCTTTTACGTCTCCAGATGGACAATGAAGAATAAATAGAAACTGGATTAAAAAAGATGGTCTCACTCTTTAAATGAGAGTTAATTAATGAAAGTGACTACTGATCACCCAAATTTCCAGCTGAAAAGCTTGCACAAGTGTTTGCAGAAAAGACAATTTAAATATCAGATTACTGCCACATCTTCTGTTATCTCAAATCTTTAGGTAGATTTTTACACTTTTTTTTTTGTGAAATGATATGAGAGCAACCATGCTTTTGAATACAAATTACTGTAGTTCAGGATAATCCCTGTTCAACAAGATGTCTTTTCACAACACCTGAAAGAAACCTATTTTCAAAAGTTAGATTGAAACCAGCTAGTTTTCCCAATTTATAAAAAACACAAGTGGAAATTAACTCAGGTAAGTGCTCACAGCAAGATTTGTTTGGGCTGTTGAAGTAAATTGTATTTAAAATGCAATTCAGTTTTTCATTTAAAACTTGTGAATGCTAACTAAACTTCCAACCACTTTTTAGGGATATTTAATTGTACTCCAAATGGTCAAACAATTAAGGACTTAATGTTGTAATGCAGTTTATTCTCAACTTAAACCATGAACCTATTATCTGTTCACTCAGAAAGAAACTAAAACAGGCAAAAGCACTCTGCTACACATTAGAAACTGCAGCACTTACATTAGTTTTGCATCTTAACTACCTACGATATCATTATCTTTGTAGACTGGGACACTTTTATTGCTGCTGTAATTTTGTTTGTCAGGCACTGCCTTTCATTGCAGGATAAACTGCTGTGTATTTTTAAATTTTGTCTTCAGTACCCTGCTTTATTGAATCTCCTTCATTTTCATGCTTATGAAATTAAAAGCATCTAGAGCTCATGTGAATGCATAAAGAAGCTTTGTGCAAATCAGTCACTCCTGTGGTACAGGAGAGTGGAGGGGCAAAGGCAGTCTCAGAGTGGTGGGTTTTAGCAAGACTGAGGTACTTCCTTCAGGTCCAATTTTGGGATACCAACTATGCATCCCATCAAGAAATATTAAGTCAAGTGCTCCTTTCTGTTTCTGTCCAGGAGAAAACCATGAGGCAGATTATATGAGTATGCTAATTGCCCACTGGCACTGAAATTGTTCCAATTATGCCCTCCCTTTGTAATCTAGGACTATAGGAAAAAAAAAAGGAAAGATGGAAAAACACTAGAGAGAGTAGTAAGGACTAAGAAAACTGCAAAAGATGCCAGTTCACCTTTACAGCCATCTCCAACAACAGTTTCTGAACAAGAGTCTCAGGAGAGAGACCCTTTCGAGTCAGTTTGTCTTTTCCCGTAGCCAGACACAAGTGGAGAACACCTGTTAACATGATTTCCTCCATGTTTCAGACTGATATATTTTCTTTAAAATCAGAAGCCAAATCAATTCATCATATGGGAATAAGGCTGCCTACAATGAAAACAAATCTCATCCTTCCACCTAAAAGAGGTACTTTCTTCCAAGATGAGATTTATTCATCTAGTTTCTTTAAGCCCTTGAAAGGAGTTCACAGATCCACAATGGTGCTCAACCTTGATTCTGTGATAATGATGACTTTAGAACTCAGAATGCTCATATTTAACAGAACCAGGGAGAATTGCAAGCAGTTTACCAATTTATCCTACTGGCTTCAGTGTCTTAATATGTATCTTGATATATAAATCTAAATTCCTATATGTGAACACTCGAAGAAAGGAAAAATAAAATCCCAAACTATTAGTCCACTCTATCTACTACATTATGGACACAGCCAAAATTCAGTCCTTCAGAACTGTGATGTACATAGTTTATACACTAAGTTTCATACACTAAGGAAAATAAAAACAGTGCTAACTGAGCTTTTCCTATACTTAAGCCCCCCTTTTTTCTTTTTATAAAGGGCAACTGGTGAAGCTGCAATGACATCCCCTTCAACTCCTATACTGAGTTTAGTCGTGGGTCAACTCACCCATTTACCACTTGCTCAACCTTGTCATCAGTTTCCATTCTTTCTTTTTCTATGTCTCACTGGATGCATTTGGTCTCCTTCAGAATCATTCATCTTCTCTATGCCTTTCTCCTCAGTACTTTGTAAGCCCAGGATCTATCAATGCTCATTATTTCTTTATTACTTCCAATGTCAGTTTTGCCCATTTTCTCGTTGAGCAGCTCAGGTTTCTTTGTCCACCTATCATAAAACAATGTTTTACTCCATTATCCTCTACTATGACC
Organism: Upupa epops; assembly: GCA_013397515.1. NCBI lineage: Eukaryota > Metazoa > Chordata > Aves > Bucerotiformes > Upupidae > Upupa > Upupa epops. The sequence continues at coordinate 155,622 of VZRI01012864.1, forward strand.
CTTCTTCCACGTTTAAACTACCTCTCCTTCTCCTTCTAAAATTAGAACATTGCTGCTTCTCTTGCAGGCTTATGAAACAAGAGTACAAACAAAACATAACATTTTAGGCTGTTTTTGTTGGTGGTGATTGAAGACTGCATGTGTTGTAGATCTGTGTAAAAACTCAGATTATGGAGAGATACTAGAAACAGGTATACTCCTCAGCCTCCTTGTCCAGCCTATGCAGGTATTGTCAAACTGAGGTATTTGATCACTGAGAAGGACTTTTTCTTTTAGAGAATGTCTAACAAAGGAAAACCATGAAACTGCATAGCCTGAAATTTGTATTTCTAGTAAGCTTGTGCTTGTCCAGGATTACTCATTCCTTTCTGCCACATGAAACTCTTTTCTTCTTGTTTCGGTCCATAGTGGAAAACATATAGTTGTGCAATGTGAAACCATCACATCAGCATTTGTAAGCACAGTTAAAAAGGCAAGAAGCTGAAAAGAAGTTGTAAAAAATGGGCTATTAAAGATATTGACACTAATTATAAGTATTTTTCCTTTTCTATTCATATAAACATTTGCAAGACTAAATACAGGGCATTTGTTTAGGATAAATCTTGTCACATTACAACTTGATGCGTTCTGGAGTGGCCTCCTGTTACATGTGAATTAATTTCTGTTTGTAAATACAGTAGTTTTTAACACATAAACCTGAATCTCAGCTTTCATGACTCGGCACAAAATGTACATATATAGCTATACGTAAAATAGATATGTAATTCATTGCATTCACAGAATATAATCTTGAGTTCTTGAGTTCTGATCTGATGTTTGCATCATGTCTGCTCTAGGACATGCAGTCCCTTCAAACCACAGCACTGTGGAACTTCTGTATTTGACACATTAATTTGTGAAAAACAGAGGCTCATCTGGCTGCTGTATGGGACAGGCTGTGACATTAACCTGTGGAAACAGTGTGTTCTCCTTAGTAGTTCACCTCTGCACTGCAATTTTCTTTTCCATAAGCATGTGCTAAGCATAGGTGGTCACTCACACAAGATCAGCCATCCAGCTGCTTCTCACACCTGACCACAAAATGAGAAACAGGTTCCAGTGTTGCACTACAAATGCATGAGAAAGGACTTATGGAACTGTGGAAACAATTTATTCATTCAGTGCCTGACATTTGAGTGTGAAACTTCTAATTGGATGAGCAGAGCAGCCTCCCATACCATTGCAATTCCTAGTCAGCTTCTCAGAAAAATCCAGGCAACTTAGCAGGAGGTTTTCTTTCTATCTTTAGGCTTCTAAAAGGCCCTAAAGACAAGGGCATTGACAAATAACGACATAAAGTCAAAGAATATCATCTTGATTCCCAGCTAAAGCACTCTCCTTTCCTCTTCTAAATACCAGTATGTAGAGAGCTCCTGGTATATCCCACAGTAAATTTGTCCTTGGAACTGACTGCATTTTGGGTGTCGGAAAATAATTTCAGAGAAGTTACCTCTTGAGCCAGGCTCATCACCACTTCATGCTTTGTAGGTAAAATATCTAGCCAAAGATATAACAAACAACTAACCAAAGGTAACAAAAATGTATCAGACATTACATAAAATATTCAGCGCCTGAAACTGACTCCACCAGTCATGCACACCACGTATGATATTCAGACTTAAGCTGTTCATCCAGTACAAGAGAATTCATCTAATGTATTTCTGATTTCACTGGTCGTCCAGTAAGGACTATTACTGGCCACCTGCCCTACGAAAAGCTAATCCAGTAGACACTGCCTGACAAATTAGAAGGTGTGTATGTCTTAGATAATATTAAAAGACGCCCCAGGGTTCTCCCACAGCCCTAAGAGGTAGAGGGTTGTAAAGGCCATCATACAAACATCTATAGAAATACCCACAACAAATTGATGACTCAAGGTCTCACTATGTTTGGCATTAGAGAATGGGAGTTAAGTGCTGTTCTAAACACTACTGCTGTAAATCTGGCATGGTCAAGATCATTTGACCTCATATTTCTATGCTCTGACTCCGCTCCTTTTCCCACTTGACAGGCAGTCAATCAAGAAAATGTTTTTCTGGTTTTTTTTCCTGGCTTTTACTAACTGAATTATACTGGGATTTTGAGAAGTGGTTTAAGGTAACAGAGAAACTATCAAAAGCTAACACTAGAGGAGTGTAGAACTCAAGTGTTGCTGGATGCAAACAATGTTAGTCATTACAGAAAATATGAGATACATTTTGCTGAGAATAATGAATCTTGGCACTTTTCTTTTCAATCCCTACATTCTTTTATCCTCCTAAAAATATTGTCTCTTTTTCTGTCTCTTAAGCTTCCCTTCATCAGCCTTTTGTCCTTCCAGTGATCATGGCTGTCCAAAACAGTGGATAAACAAATGCAAAAAAGCAACAGAACAGGCATGAAAAACAGAATGTTCTCTTGTGTCCTCAAGTACTTGTTAAGCAGTAGAGATTGCACACAAGAAATGTTTATTGCTGCATTAGTTAGATATAACCTAGGGCAGTTCATTCATACTTTTCTGGAAAGCCGACAGCAAGCCAAGAAGGAAGGAAAGACTCTCTTTCAAGCACTCTTCAGAATAAAAAGATCTGTTCTTGCTATTTCTCTACTGGACAGATGACTTCATAATACAGATCTTGTTAACAGGTAGATGTGAATGGTACCTCCATTTATTTTTATCTTCTTTTTTAATCTAATGGATCAAATAAGTTTGTAATATCTATACCACTTTAACTGGATGGTTAATCATCCAATACTGCTGCATGGTTGTTTCACAAAGGTAAGTACACAGAACAGAACACGGTATTAGACATATATATTTATCCATTCTAATATAAACTATCTCAGGTATCAGGACAAACATCACCATACCTACTGGTGCATTTTACCTGGGTGAACAAAGCTTACAGCATAGCACAGTATAACAGTATAGGCCATGTTCACACAGCTTTACACCTATTCCAGCACTTACATTACCACAGCTATTTCTACAACGAATTACATTATGGCAAAATCTCCAGAAATCCTCACCTGAGGATTATCCAGGTGTAGCAGAAATGCTTGCAAGTATTAGCCTCCTCCCCAGGAAACCCACTAGACAGTTGTTTTTGTTTTCAGAAAAATCTATGAGCTTGATTTTCTTCCCCTTTACTTTGATTTTATTCTGAACAATTTGACCTGTTATAAGGAATCAGAGCAATTATCCAGCTAATACACTATCGCATGTTTAACAGAGGCCACCACCCCATACTTCAAATGAAGGTGAAGGGAACTCTTCAGTTGACAGTCTGAAACAAGCAACTCAGGCAAAAAACATGCCATTAGTTAATGGTTTGCCCTAAACTCAAAACTCCACTGTATTTTGTCCCTTCTAAAAAGGACATGCTTTATCTGATATGACTATGGGTATTCCTCCTCGTCACATGTATGTCTTGGTGAATTTTTTTAATACTTTCAAACTGTATTCACAGACAAATTCAACACTATGCAAAGGAAAGTACAATAGAAAATAATTAAGTATGTTGTCATTCAATATTAGTGACTATTTTCCGTTTCAGTCACTATTCCTTTTGTTTGGTACAAAGACAAAAGATACAATAGGTACAATAGTTACATTTCCAGTACTTCTATTGTATTAAATATTACTACTACATCTTATTTGTCTTGTATACAAGCTAGCTTCAGACTTCTAAAGGTCTCTTAATGCTGTTCAGTGTATCTTCTGCTCCTATTTATTCTGTTTCCCAAATGACTTTCATTTGTTTTGAATGAGTTGATTAAAGTTTGGCATATGAAAGTTAAACTGGTAAGATTATACAGAATACTCTCCATATTATTTTCTACTCAGTCTTTGATCTTTTTAACAGCATCATATATCTGAAAGCTCTTGTGCGTTGAACAAAGTCATTGAGGTAGCTCCCCAAAATGGTATCTTACTCTCCAGTAGGGACAATTCCAATATTTCTTGGTCTACTGAGTCATATGGATGATTTAAGTATGTATTCTTTATTTTATGTCTGCCATCTTCAAATTTCTTCTGCTATCATGCTAAATATGTAATGAATGTTCATTAAGTCTCTCAGAGTCTAAGTATGCCTAACCTTTAACTATTGTGATTTAATTTGCAAACACCTTAACTCTGCTGTTCCCCACCTTTCCTAGAGAGTTTTTGAAAAATTATGCTCAACGAATATGACAGACACTGTTATGTCAAAGAAATGAAGTGTCAAACCAAGCAAAATCTCTGTTTATATAACCTAATCCACAAGTTGTACAGTTTGAAATTGGTACATAACCTCAGGCTCAGCAGGTCTACATAGCTCCCAGCCACCTGGACCACAGATAGTCATGGGCAAAGTGAACAGATGATTATGTTCACTTGGGCAAAGATACCCAAATCAGTGTGATTTCGGTGGGATTACTCCAGATGCACAGTATACCAATCTATCAGGCTGTCTAGTAGAATCTAACCAGGGATGTTAGAGCTTTCTTTTTTATTTCTTTAAAAAACCAACATGTATTTGTGCCAATCGGGTTTCTGTCACAAAATGCCAAAGAGCTTCGTGTTGCTTGAAATTCCTCACAGAACGGAGAAATTCAAGGCTCAAAAATTACAAGTTGAATAAATGCAGTAACTCACTTTTGTACATATATTGTGATTTCAGAATCATGGCGCTGATCCAAAACTCACTTGTATTGTGAACAGTCTCCCGAACTCCTGGACTCCTGTGAGTTTTAGACCAACTTCTAGGATGCAGCTTTCCAGGCATGTTATATTTCTCTTCTTTTGTCATATTTTTACAGCACTGAACATATATTACTATTCGTACTCATTTAAAGATAGGTGCATTTACATTTGCACAGTAGAATATTCAGGTATATTCTACCACCATTTAAGAGGGATACATAAACTTCTGTAATAACCTGTCACTACAAAAATTGACATTATGACTATTTAACTTTACAAACACACACACAAATAGAGAAGTGAGTGATAAATATCACTTCTGAAGTATCAGCTACAGTGTGACTTTGAGTTTACAAAATACTGTCTGATGTAATACCTAGGCAATAAGGTTTATTCCAGATGTACTGAAATCCAGAGGCAGAGAACTTCTCAGAGAAAGGCAAAGCTTTCCTTTACTTGAAATCATAGCTGGTGTGGAAATTCAGAGAGCACTTAAGAAACAGTGAACAAACATTACTTTCTTATAATGGCCAAATTGTATTTTTGTTTCCACTTCATTTTGTGAGTTTAATACAGTAAGATTTTTAATCTACTGTTCATGCGTTCTGATCATGTCAGATGTGTGGGCGTCCTGTAATTCTTTATGAATAATAAGGAATGCAAATAATACTATCTCCAAACTCACAGTTGACTGCACTCTGTTGACTCTTCATCAGCACCTGATTTATCAGCTACTACTTTTCAGAGAGTCATCAAATCATAGAATCATTAGCGATGGGAAGAGACCTCAAAAATCATCTAGTCAATCCCCCTGCCACAGGAGGATCACCTAGACCAAGTCACACAGGAACAGACCCAGGTGGGTCTTGAATGTCTTCAGAGAGAAGAAGACTCCACAACCTGCCCTGGGCAGCCTGTTCCAATGCTCTGGTACCCTCACTGGAAGAAGTGCCTTCTGATATTTATATGGAACCTCCTATGTTCCAGCTTGCACCCATTGCCCCTTGTAATATCACCATCCTCCTGACACCCACCCCTCACATATATATAGACATGAATGAGGTCACCCCTCAGCCTGTTCTTCTCCAAGCTCAAGAGACCCAGCTCCCTCAGCCTTTCCTCACAGGGGAGGTGTTCTACTTCCTTCATCATCTTTGTTGCTCTACGCTGGACACCCTCCAGCAGCTCTGTGTCCTTCTTGTACTGAGGGGCCCAGAACTGGGCACAATACTCCAGATGAGGTCTGTTCACTGGTAGAGGACTGGACTGTGCACTTAATGTTACTTTGCTGAAGGAGAATGTTGGAAGCTTCTGACCAATTACATGTGCTCCAAGACAGTCTTATTTGCTGGAGTTAATTTTCTAAATTTCCCTTACATTATTTATTATGACTGCTTATTATTATAGTCTACTGAAACTAATAATGATTTCTGCGATCTCACAGTAAATGCTGTTATCTGTCACTTAACAGAAATTCCTTCATTGAAGTAATTATATGTTGAAGTGTGAATGGCAACACACCATTATAAATGATTACAAAAACAAATGCTTAATAGAACCTGAAAATATTATTAATCTGTGCATAAATCCCATATGAAAAAAATTCATAAAACTACTAGTATCCTCATCAGGCATTGACTAAAGACTGAGATATATTGCATATGTCATCATTTTCCATTCCTTCCTTCCTTATATCACGTGGTTCTGCAGTGAAATTTGTATCCATGTTTAGTTTCTTTGAGAAAATGGATTTCAAACATTTGATGTAATGAACAAATGCTTAGGTTTGCAGTTTTTTAGATTTCAGAACGTATCAAGTGTAACATAATTAAACATTTTGTATTGTCAGTATACGTTCACTATTGCTCATAAGTATTTTGCCATCCAACTCATTTAATGTATAAATTGCACTTCCCCACAGAAAATAAACAATGGAATAACTTAAAGAGTTACACAACAAATAATGTGGGTTGCACTGACGTGATTCCTTGTTCATCAATGTGGGCCCTGGAAAAAATTTGACATACAATTCAGCTCCACATGTATTTGTTTGGGCAGCAGTCTCTAAGTCACTATTCTCATGTTATTATCTAGAATGTCTTATAAGAAGTTAGCTTCTCAGGATAGGTATTTTTTATGTTTGGACAGCAAACAGCAAGATAGATCTTTAAATCTTACTGAAACTTTGAAATAACTATCATCCTTCAAATGTCTTATTGCTGCTACTTCTGCATGATCAAAAATAAAAACTAAAATATGTCAGGCCACAAAGCATAGAAAACCTTGTCTAATAGTTCCTTTCCTGCTGCTGATAGATGCACATGGAAGGTATTTTAACTTTAACCTTATCAGGCATGCATATCTTTGAAATTCGTTTCCTATAAATGAAGAAAATGTTTTTTTTTAACAAGTATGGAGTAAAATCCTACATTTAATGAATTAAAATCACTTTCTGAGACAATAGGTTTTAAACAATGAGCTAAATGCCTGGTCTATTCTTATTTTCCACCAGCTTTCCCCAGGAAAGTCATGTGACTTATTCCATTACTTGGTTCACATATCCCTAGAACATCCTGATTTACAAATTATCCTAAGAAAATAATCTATAAATATTTTCAAAAAGTATCTAAGCCTTACCTGTAGAGATGAAGAAACTTGGGTGAAAAGTGAAGATGTTCTGACAGAAAGAATGGCAATGAATTATTGCTGCTTTTATTTCCATAGTAATTTTGTGTGAGCTGTTATTTTTTAAATAGAGCAGTAGTTTCTAGGGAACTGGACCTCAGAAATAATTATCAACATGTACAGCATATTATTTGAAGATTTATTCTAGCATTCTTATGAACATAGAGCAAAAGAAAAATGAAGTAAACAGTATTCTGGGAAAACATACAGTAGTGTTTGGTAATGTGATGTATCTTTCCCATTACTGAAAAACATTACAGTGACGCTTTGTACTCCAGCAAAAATTGGTGGCTACTAGTGTGTTTTGACAAGAATTTTTTATCAAACCCAGCTTGTTCATTATGGTGTCTTTTTTACTATGTTGAAGAGAGGATGATATTTCCTGTACTCTCTTTGATACCAGTACTCAATTATGCACTATTCTAAACTCTGGGTGCTGCCAGAATAGAATAATTAAATTATAAGTGAAACTGAAGAGAGAAGTTTTATATGGGGTATTTTCCATTTGGATACATTGTTTGTGGAATACATCAATTAAATGGATCAAAACTACCGGGCAGAATGTCAGTAATCTTTGAAAAAAGGCTATAGTTTACACTCCAGTGAAAAATACAATGAATTGTAAAAAATAAAAATTCTGCTATACAATTTAATATTTTTAAACCACCAATGTCCTGACTTTTCAGCTCTACTTCTTTGCTTACCTGCTTTTGCTTCAACAAAGACACTGAATGGATTATTTGAGTATTACAGAGATAAATACACCACTTCAGGGATGAATCGAAATCGTAAATCTCACTGGATCAATTTGGACTGTTTTTTACAAGCGCATTTTTAAGCTATTTTTAAGGTACATGTATACTCAAGCTTCAGCAACCTACAAGTGTTGCCTTCGATGAGGCGTGACGACCTGGTTCAGGAATAACACGGTGGCCGCCACCGGGCCGCTTGGGTCATCTGTCCGCAGACATCAATGTGATGGACGGCAAAATGGCGTTTATTGTTGTGTGATACCGCGTTTTATAGCCTTGGTTTACTACGTCACCTCCGTCTGCTTACGTCCTATCTTCCCGTACAGCGCGATATCTTCCGACCGCCAGGCCCTAACTGCCACAACAAGTCCTTCTTTATAATTGTGGGGAAAAATGATTTTCATTGTATTAAACAGATCTTGGACTATTTATGGTCCATTTGTTTTGTCTCACAGGTTCATTTTTTGGAGTGCTATGTAAGTAGGAGAGCTACTTTAAAAAGGTGTAGCTTCTTCTGTACCAACTGACAGACTATGAATATTGGAGATTTTAACTGATTTTTAAAATGCCAATGTATTTGATTATCGTGTTTCCATTAACTGTAAACAGCTGATTTGCTTCATGAAGATGAATAGTGCTCACCTAATGAAATTTTCACCTAAGCAAAAAGTAGTCAGATGAGAGGATAAGTATATGGAACAGATAATTATGGCCAAAAAAATAAAGCTTTAAATATAGTTCTGATCTTTATACTGTATATAAGGAATTCCAAATTGCTATCTTTGTAATTACATTAAAAATGGATATGCTAGTCTCCTTTCTCAGATTGCTAGAAGGCAAGAAATTTGGGTTTTAAGAATCCTAAATTAATGACAATTTAGATGGAGGTGGAAAAGTTAGGTCTGTAGCAGGTGTACATCAGAAAAGATTTTGAGTGAGCAGGTATCAGCCTTTTCAATTTTGCCATCATTTCCCAGGGGCACGGCTCCACTGAGCAAACTCTTGCATGCAGATCCCCTTGAACACTAAGAGAGGTACAGACACTGCTGTTTGTCCCTTCACCTTGTTTTGTATGACACAGCTAAGGGTCAGATTTTTCACTGATTTCAGAGACATCTCCAAACTCCGTGGCTAATACTTGCATCCAGTTCTAATATTACATTAATCAGTGGAAGAGTAATTACACCCAGCTGGCTTTTTAGCACACATCTGCACATGCAAATGTAAATACATGAAAAATCTGCACAAACAGCCTGATAGAGTTGAGTCCATAGAGGAAAATTTTGAGTTATTCTTATGTACAACACCGTGTGGCAAGGTTTGCAGGAGTAGAAGTTGTACTTTGCATGAACTTTTCTGGTCTTTATTGAACGAAAAGCTGAGTTATGAATATGCAAGTCTAATGGAATGTACTCATCCATTTTAAAGTGTTTTTAAAATTTCATTCTAAAATGTTGGAATACCTAATGAAAAGCTTACAGGAGATAGAAGGCTCCTTCCTGTCAGGTTCCATATTAGAATCCAGACTGTCACAATCTAATTAATTAATAATACTGAGAAGTTACATTTCTTATTGACTCCAATTCAGTTACAAAATCCTTTTAATCAGTAATTTTCTGCTTGGAAAATTTAATGCTTTCTGTGTACCCTGGCTACTAAAAGACTTTGAATATTTGCCATTCACAGATTTCATATCCTTTACTAATACTAAGAAATAAAGCAATAGATAACCTTTTGTCATATAACTGCAAAATCTATTCTTATTCATATTGAAACTGATTGCATTCTAGGAGATAAATTAATGTCACTTGTGGTACTCTCCTACACTTTGAAATATTTAAGTTACAAAATGAAAAAACACTATAAGGAGATGTATTTGCATATCCCAACAATAGAGAACAATTTCTTTAGCACAGCTATCTATGACTGACTCAAAACCTGCTGAATATTCCAGGGACAGGCTTCTGATAACTTCAAAAGGTTTTAAAGGTTTTTGAATAGGCCCCCTAGTGTCTTATCCATTCTAATTTTTAACACCACAAGCAATAAAACTCCCTCTAGTTTTCTTTAATTAGTTCACACAGTAATTTTGTGAATTATTTTAAATACAGAATCTGCATCCTTGCTGATTTCACAGTAACTCGTATAGAGTTCTCCTATTAGTGCATTCTCAGATAATTTAATCTATTTTTTTTTTAATACATTCAGAATGCTTTTTCTTCCAGATGTAATCTCAATTTCCACCATCTCAAGAACAGCTCTTTTTTAACTTAGGAAACCCTTTCATGCATGTTTGTGTAATTGTGTTATACCAGGAGTAATCTAAGCTATTAACATTTCATTTGACTTAGACATATTGTACTTTAAAACATCTTTGAAGTATTTTTCTTTCCTCTTTTTCATACAGAGCTAATGTTTTGCAGTAGATGTTTGTAGTGTTTCTAATCAAAACAAAAACCCCCACAATCAAACCAAACCAAACCCACCTCTCTTGTCAAAACACAATGCTGGAGTTGTGATGACTTTCGAGAAACTGTTGACATATCATTACTACTTCATTGTATGCAGGACTGTAATATTCCCACAGTATATAGTCATCAACTTTCCAGTAATAAGAGACATTACCCAAAACATATATTTGGCCATTTGCTGTAATTTCATGATCTTTGAATTCATATTGAGAGGTAGTGACTAAACAGTAAAAATAATATCCCATTAATAAATCAGACATGAGAAATATATTTAATTCTTTTCCTAGGTGCAATATGATGTTATTCAAAACACTGCAAAGGCATTTATCATCTGAGACTGACAGAAGGACAACTCTTTTATAAACTTTCAATGATAATGTTTTTACTACAGTGAATCACAAATTGAACATCACTTGAACTGAACAGTTAGTGCTTTAAAGAAGACTAGATTCAATACTGCTGAAGGGACTGTAAGGAAAGTCATAAGAAGAGAGGCTGAGGGAGCTGAGATTGTTTAGCTTGGAGAAGAAGAGACTCATGGAGGACCTTGTCACTCTGTATAACTACTTGAAGGGAAGTTCTAGACAGGTTGGGGTCTTCTCCCAGGCAACTAGTGATACAACGAGAGGGCAGGGCCTGAAGCTGCACCAGTGGAGGTTTACGTTGGGTATTAGGAAGCACTTCCTCACAGAAATGATGGTTAGACACAGGACTGCACTGTCAGAGAGGTGGTGGAGTCCCCATCCCTGGAGGTGTTTAAGGAAATATCGAATGTGGCACTTAGTGCCATGGTCTAGCTGATGTTGTGATCAGTCTTTTCCAGCATCAATAATTCTGTGATTCTGTGGCAAATTTTCTGAAATAGATGACATCTATGGTCAAATCTACTGTTCAGGGAGATGGAGAAGAAAATGCTAGAAAGAGGTATTTCTGCCTCTCATAGTCTCACACACTTAGTGGACCAATAAAAACAGGGTGTCTCACAATGGCACAACTTTTTGTGTTTGGTGTATTTAATCCTTCACTCATGTTTCTCAGGTGGTCATGAACCTGATTTCCTAGAGTGGGAGGGCCTTTGGTCCCTGCATCCATCTTGTTGCTTATATTTCATATCGTAATATCTGACTTTCAGAGCCACATTTGATTTCCTTAAAGACCTTGGAGATGACTTAAAATCTTTAACGGTTTCTATTTGAGAACAAAATTATAATTCCATTATTCAAAACAAGTTAGAAATCACAGGATATTTTTTTTAGATGTCCTTAAGAAAAACAAATCATAGTTTGAAAATATAGGGGAAAATGCTATCTTTCGTGTCCTATATTTTTAAAACAATGAATTATTTCTTAAGAATATTAAAAACAACAACAACAACAAAAAAAAAAACCCAGCAAAAGCTAACAGGATCTCTCAAATTGTTATTAGATTTGAGCTGATGTAAATGTGTAAAGATTTAATGGCCTTACTGGAATCATCTTCTCAAACAACAAGATATATTTCTGTCAAAAGATCAACTTCCCCTTCTTGTATGACAGAGATATGATTAGAATATCTTCTCCATCTTCCAATATCTCTGGTAATATTTACACTCTATGCCGTACAATATACATAAGAATACTTTAACCTGAATAGAAGATTGACAATCCTTTTCTATTCAAAAAAGTCTCTAAGATTATTCAAACTCTGGAAGAAGCTTGTGATAATTTGAACAAGATCCTTTCACTTCATGAACAAAAATATGACCTTTTCATTTTTCTTCATTAAAATACCATTGAAATACCTGATATGAACTCACTGCTTAGAACGAAAGAAATCACAGTTGCTTTCACTGCTGAACACAGAAGTTAGAAGATATGTTAAATATAATTAATAATGGCTTATGGATAAAAATCCACTTTTTAGCCATCAAAACAGAATCTTCCTGACTGCCAGTTTTTTGATACTATAGACTTTTCCCCAGAAGACTGACACAGAAGAGTCCAAGGAGAGGCTGTGAAAATACACTTTCAATCAGTGTTCTTAATGGCTGCAGAAAAGTTAATTTGTTCGTGTGTTCTTTATTAACAGATCTCTTCTGTGAGTCTATCTATGTATCTATTTCAAATATAAGTCAGGTTCAGTTCCAGAAGAAAGTGTCATCTGAAATCATGTTTACCACAGAAAAGTCAAAAACATGAGTTCAAAACATCTGTAATATCAGCTGCTCTCTACAAACTATGCCTTCAGAGTAAAATGGTCACGATTCTGTTGTACTGCTCTCTGATCACTAACTGATTTCTTATTAATAGGGGGTAGGGGCACTTTCTGCATGTGCATGTTTGCTGCTTTTTTTTTGGTTTTTTTTAATGTTACTGTCAGGAAAGAAAACCAGCCATTCTTCATCTCCTACCATCATCTAATACAGAAATCATGGTTTGGACAAATTCACAGGCATACCCTACCCTTTGAAAACAGCCTCTCAGTCTTTGCTTTCACTGCAGCAACTTGTCATTTAGGTCATGCCAACCGGAACTCCCTGCCTCCACACCAGCCACTCCTGATACCTTAACTTGGGAGATTTAAGTGTATATGGCACAGCATTTCTACCCATCCATCTGGTCCTCAACACATCTCATCAAAAATCTAGTGCCTTTCTCACACTGGGTCTAGTACAAGAGGCCAGCAAGTCCCAGAATACCTGAACACTGTGAACATCTCCTCAGAAAGATGGTTCATCTAATGACCAGGTGTTTAATACACCTCCAAAAAACTAAGAGACTTATGTTGGTGGTGATATTTTAATAAGGAAGAGATTGGAGTATGGGCCCCAAAAATAAACATGATTGCTTAGCTAGAGGCAAACATTTTGAGAATCTCTGCTCTGCAAAAAACACCACTTGTGAGGATGTACCTAAACATTGCGTGACTGCCAATCTACTTACATGGTCTTCTACCGAAAGCCTTACAGCTAATGAGTTACCTCTACTGACACTTGGCTTGCAAACCATGATCTCAAAACTATAGCACAGTCACTTGTACTCAGTCAAAGTATTATGATGCTATTTCATGTCCTTGACAGCTTTAACATCACAATGACACACCACAGTAGCTCTGCTAGGAGTAGCACGTATTTTTACAGTCCTTATAGTAAACAGTAAAACAGAATCCTGAAGAAAGGAATAAAAGTGCAAACAGCCTACTTAACAGAAAACTGTACTTTCAAAATAATACAAGATAAGATGACTATGATAAAACAAATGGATGACATGCACATAACAAGATAAGGTCTTCAGACTCTGCAGGGAATTACACAGAGTTGCATGTATTTGAACCACAAGTGTGGATCCAGTAAATGCTCTGTCCTGCCTTGGCAGTCTGTAGCAAGACCATATGCCACAGAGGAAGGGATGGAATTCCAGCTCAGACAGAACCTCAAATATTTATTTAAACTGGGCCAATGACAATAAGCATTTCATGATCAAAGAAAAATAGATCACTGTGTATATTTTATGGAAATACCATATTTTGATCCACGAACAATAACTCTCCCACATAACACTGGGAAAAAGTCCAGAATATGAGCAGACTATCATCTATAGTACTACGAGTAGCAGACAACCTGGATACAAAAACAAAAGCTTAGGACAGCCTTTGGGGAACTGCTGCTAGCACACTCAAATACAGTTATCAGGCAAAAGAAAAGAATAAGCAATGTGGGTTCATCTATCAAAATCAGCTGCATTCCTAAGTGCTGTTCTATATTTGAATTTTTTGTTCTATTTTTGTACAATTCAAAAAAACACTAAAGACTTCTTGTTTGTTTAAAAATTCATACTGGAAGATATTTTTAACTTTACTATGCTATTCAGTGAGGCATATAAAATAGGGAGATATGAAACCTCCAAGAAACATGCTTGTACTTTAAAAATACATAATCTTGAGATTCTTCATAAACATATTCTAATTAGCCTTTGCAACAGACCAGGAAGAGCTGCAGATACCAGCCAGAAAAACAAAGACCGAACACAGCAGATGATTCTTGAATTACTCCATGCCTGAATTACTAACATGCAACTCCTGTTTTCTGAAAAAAAATGGCAGAACAGTGTTTTACACATTGACCCTCCTTCATGGAACAAAAGATACAAATGATTTGCCATAACTTAGGGGTCTAACAGTTAAATCTATTACTCTGAGCCACTCACTGGAGGTTGTCTTCACTGTAATCAAAGAGAAACAAGCACCTCCAGAAAATAATACATTTAATCCTAAAATAGCTTCTAAAGTAGGCCAGATTATTTATCTTTCAGCTATGCCTATTTATTCCATTTACTGGAAAGGAAGCCTGTGTGACTAGCATGAAATTAGACAACTCACTTTAAGAGGGCTGAGGTTACATAAAATTAAAGCCCTTCAAATAATCTGCCTTTCATTTTAGGATTGGTATGGGAATAAGTACATTTAATATTGTGTGTGGTTTTATATCTCTAAGGATTTTAGAGAGTTAAACATTAATGTGATAGCTCATTGCAGTCTAAACAGCAATGTACAGATTTCTTACCTGGGTTAAATACACTGATCAAGATAATGCTGAGCATTACCTAAGGTCTATTAAAAGAACATCTCACTGAATCAAGGTTCATTGCTTTCAGTTAACATTCACCCAGCATCGCACTGGTTATTCAGATAGCTTGCATTTTTCTCAGCAAAGAAAATTTTAAAGTCTCTCTATTACGAGTGTTGAGAGTGTTCTAGAGCCTTGACTGCTCAAGGGTCTATGGGAAGTGAAATCCAACTCTGTCTAAAGAACTGTCTCCAGCACAGCTAGGAGACCAGCTGAATATCCTTCATAGCATGCTATGAAGAACCCCAAATATATGGAGAGATGCCAGGTACTGTAGTTTTCTGTGCTGTGTCAGACAACTTATTTGATTTTTTTAAGCTAACATTTCTAGATTGATTTTCAGCAAAACCCAACCTATTTTTCATTATTTTTCTCCATTTATCTTTTTCTTGTTTTTGTATTTTCTCCATACATTTTGTATTTTCTCTCATCTTTCTCTTGCATTTAATCACATTTTTTCCTGGAACTATCTTCAGATGTTCTGCTCATTCTCTTTTCCCAGTCTTTTCTAAGGGTGGGTCATTCCCATCATTCTTAACACGCTATATACCATACTATTCACGACGGAAGCCAACAGCACCAGGCATAAAACAGACATACGTGAAAAGTCGCAGTTTTTTAGGTCCTGGATGTTATCTACAGTGCCCTCCTCACCTCTTCAATTTTTTCTCTTCTTTCTGTAATTAACCCTGTATCTTAAATTAATAGACTAATAAAGCTGTACCTTGGAGTTTTCCGCACCATAACTGCATTTAGTGACTACTTAAGCTGTATTTCAAAAGTCTATTCACGTACCCATCATCTTCAGTACAACCCAATGGCAGGGTGTAATTTCCAAAGATTTATTCTGGTGATATTTTCTGCAGCAGCTAGCGGTGTTGTAGGAGCAGAGAAACATAGCTTGGGAAGCATTTATAAGGCTTGACAGTTTTCAAAGGACGACCAAATACAGATCTAAAGCAGCTTCCAACCCTCTGAGCTTGGCCAGTCATACAGGATTTTCATCTCTCTCCATTTCCACCCACAATTAAGTCTTCTATGGGCAGAGTAGTTTCTACAATGAATGGCTGTATGTAACTGATTTTCATCTGGCATTCCTGTCTTCCAGCCTGATAGGGTCTCCTGCCTCTCATGTAAAAAATGTCAACCCACTTGGACTAAAAGAAAATCTCACAGGCATTTGGAATTCATTTTTTCTATTTATACAAAGTACTCTGGGTTTTGTGGAAGCAACACACTTTCTGATGTTCAAAATTATTTTCATTTATGGTCAAATAAAGAAAACTGCCTTCGGCAAGAAGTGATTTCATTCAACCTGGCTTTGAAAAGGGCAAAAAACCTCCGTTTTCTAAGTATTTCTGCAGGAGAAAACAAGCTGCTTTTTTAAGAGTCTGTTGTGCAACATCTCCAGTGGCAAAGAGGTTTATTGTATTGCTATTAGTCATTTAAGGCTAATTGCACCTTTAAAATACACAGCTGAATGCTAGATTGACATGTACATGAAAACACGGATCTCTGGTCTTGCAGCAAGACGAGTCCTCTGGCGAATGGGTTAAACTGTTGCTGTCGGTTTGAATACAATTAGTAGGACTGATAGGCAAAGAATTGCTCTGTCAGGAAATGTCAGTGTCACTGAGCACTGTTCCCAAGCTGCCTTTCATTTTTTTGTCTGTCTCAGAAAATTTTAATAACAGGTCAGAATTCAAATGCAAAAATTTAAGCAAAGTGTGTAGCTCCTCCCCAACTTCTATTTTAATTTTCATTTCTGCTTTGTGCTTCATGCAGTTTTTCTGGTTTCCAGGAAACTATTCTACACTGCGTGTTCCCTGGCTTCCTTAACCATTCCTCTCTTGTTCTCGTTGCATGAAACTAACAGGTTTTGTTGACGTCTCTCATATAATTTGTTCTTTGATTATTTTTTAACATAATCCACTAAAAACCCCACAGAAATCAGAAGACAAGTACAGAGGCAGAAGTAATTAATGTTTGTAGAACACCGCTGAATATCTATTCACTGCAGTGCTCACCCACAACCTGTGATCATGTCTTTCCCCACTCTTTCTTTACTGCCATTGCCCAAAGGCTGCTTTTGGTGCTAATCTGTTTCACTCTCTATATTTTCCTGCTTGATGCACAATGCTTTTTAGGATCTTTTACATCTGTGTGAGCTCCTCCAGATTCTCCTTTCTATTTTGAAGGAAATTCACTTTTTCAGTGCCTTCCCAAAATTTTCCCAACAGGTTCCAGATTCCTTCTGGTGCTGTGCAGACCTAATGAGTGAATTTGCAAACTTGCAAGGAATATGCAACAAAGCAAATGCTTCAGGTTAACCTAAGGGAGAAATGCTGCTACCATGGTAGGAAAATAACTATTGAGATACGGAAATGGCTTCTCAGTTTGATCTAAGAACTACCTACTGGCTGCAATGCCATTGAGTGATTAGTGGATAACAGTACCAGAGGATGAGGCATTCCTTTCTCCATTAGCCTACCCTTGCTAAAATGTTCCTCTTTCTATACATGTTACTGGAGTTTACGACCCAGTTCCACCAAGAGGCTCAGACAGGGGCTGGGCTGACTGCAGCCTCTTCAGCCTTTGTCACCTGCTCTCCTTGCAAATGGGGAGACCAATGACCACCTTCTCTATCAGTTCCACAGTGGTTTCTGATCAACCTGAGCTGAAAATGCAGCTGAGCTGCTTGTCAGCCAGAGTGCTGACCGCTGAGAGCCTTATCTCCCCTCTTGCCTTGATGCTGCTTTATATAATCATTGAGAAACCTGAACTTGCCATTTCCTACCTCCTCCCCCTCTACCACTGCAAGCAAAGACATTTCCTGCTAGGTGACAGAACTACACAAGTTTACCAGCGTCTTTTAATCCATGTTATCATCGTTAGTTACTACATTACAGACTCTGACCCTTCAGCCAGAATCTTGTTTCAGGTGTGCACTAAATTCCCTCTCTTTAGGGAATAACATCACAGTGTAAAGTCTAACCTCAATTCAGCTAGTCCGCTGGTATGCTGAGCCAAGTTTGTGTGCAAACACTTTAGCTGAAGACAAATTATCTTTCAATTCAACTTCACTCATTCTTGGAATAATCAATGGAATTTTTTTAACACTTAGTTCTACCAAATAATGTGATGACAAAACCATCCATTTTCTGTATCCATTCCTTTACTGAGGAACTTTAAAGTGAATGAACTTTAAAGTTCATTATCTGCTTTCTGTTTGAGACCACCTTATGTCTGGTAAACCACAGAGTGAGCTGAAGGAAGGATTACTGCAGTGCAATTACCATCTAATTAAAAATATGGTGCAAAGCCCAATTTAAAATTCCAATACAATACAATATGCATCCGTAGATCCTTTGGCTGTTATAATAACTCTAAACATGTGAACACAGTATCTTCCTAAAAGTCCTAACTTCTTAAAAAAAGATAGCTTGCAGGCAAGCAAACTGCCCTAATCACTCAAAACTGGTACTTTTACTTCCACTACTGCTAACTATAGCCCTTACATCTTCCTAGTGGAATGATATGAGTGATCCCTTGTAGGTGGATGTAATGGCAGATAATGGGGCATGACCTAGGAAAACTAGCTGCCATCAAAATTCTAAGAAGCTGGGGAATGAGATAATCCTTCTTCCCAGAATAAAGGAAATTGTTTCTCCTTTCTCAAGATAGGATAGAATATTCATCCCTTCCTCAATATTAAATGCTTCAGTAACCACTAGATGTGTGAAATACACATCATTCGTGCCAAAAGTCCCAGCTGTCCACTAATCACTTGCCAATATCTCTTTTTTAAATACACTGCTATGCTCGTATGGAAAGTGCTAAAAAGTACATTATAATCTCATAAAGTTATTATATATATATAATTATGTCCTGTAGGCTAATGTTAATGAAACAATTAGGTACTTGCCTCTTTTCTTTCTTTCTATATTTCTCCAGATCAGTGAAATTTCAACTAAATTAGATAACTATACTAGCTGCTAACTACATATAAGCCAGTCATTCATTCCTATATAAGATTTAATCAGAATGTTTTTAGTCATGAGCCATAGTGAAATTTGACTACAAGAATAAGGTGAAGTCTTCAAATTCAGTTTCCTGGGTCAGAGAAAGGACTCCAAAGTAGTTGTAAACAGAGTAAAAAGCACCACAATTCTTTTAGAAAAGTGTTCGTTTTTCCTCAGCTTTGAGTGAAGTCTTTGATAAAGAAACCTTCTAGTTCTACCCTATTCATCATTCATTCAGTGGCAGATAAGTAAATTAAGATCAAACTCATATTCGTAATCTAATTTTTCTTTAGTAAAATCATAGGCCTTGATGCCTTTTCAGCTTGTCAGTCATTAGAGTCAGTAAAAGTGTTCATGCTACTGCATGCAGCAGTTTTGAAACAATTACTCTTACAAATATTAAATAAAGATTAGGTAGTAAAAGGTAGAGAGTGCATGGAAGTCATATCTTCAGTTTTTAAATAATATCACTAGTCACTAATTAGCATAATTAATTCTGCTTATTCAGAATGGTTTTTTATTTTGGTATAATTAATTTTTATATAGGAAAGTGCCCAGAGGCTTTTGGTAGTAGATTGCTATGAATCGAAAGATATTATTAACAGGGTTCTTCTTTATTTTCGGGACAGTCACCTAAGATCATATACAGGTATTTCTTTCTTTTTGAAGAAAATTATAATTACTCCATAAGTGATTTATTGATTATTTTTATAGACTTGGATTTTTTTTGCTAAGTTTCTTGTAGATAATTCAAACCCTGCAGATTGATTTATTTAAGTACAACAACTACTCCAGCCTAGGACAAAGAAAATATGATTGCTTTAAATCTCATATATGCAGCTTCCCATGGGAGTGGAATACAGATGAGCAGCAAATGAAACACCCTCATCACCACACTGCCCAAAGCAATTTTCCAGTATGCCCCCTCCCCTCAGGACATATTTTAGTCCACCTTTACTATGTTTATAACATGATTTACATGTTAATGAGAAGTGACAGGGACTAAGTAATTAGGAAGCAAGACTGTAGCTTGTCATGCATTTTAAACAGTGTACACTGCAATTCTGGAATAAATATTCAGCCTCTTTCCTCATTTTATTCTTAATTAGAAAACACAATCAGTTTAGTCTTTATAACTGCAACGTACCTTCCCTAGGTAACTAACAGAAAAGAACTGCGTTGTTACAATAAGCATGTTTGATCATCCCTAGTTCTCTTATTATACTCTGCTGATTAAGCTTGGATAATACAGTGAGAGCAACATCAACATAGAGAAGGAACAGTCCTTTCACTGAGGCTGTGACCATGACCACACAAAGCACTGGATGGATCTGGTCTGCACTGGATGGATCTGTTGAGCCACATGCAGCTAGGTGTCTGACTTGGATAATTGTGTGGGTAAGAACTTAGTGTTATGACTGTGGAGACAGTCTCTACCATGGGGCTATCAAGATCCTACAATACAGTCTCAAGGTGTCTGTGTTTGGGCAAAAGGCATTTTTCTGACATTTTGGAAGAAAAGTGAAGAAATACAGCACAGCCAACTACCTCTGCACATAGAACTCGGGGAGTGGGAACTGCCTAAGAGCACAGCCATTTCCATGGTAGGGATGTAAGCAATGCCAAGCAAACACCTTCAGTCTCTCCTTCCTCCTTCTCTTTCCTCCCCTGTCCTTTGCATGCTGTGAGTTTCCAGACCTCAGTAAACAGTGTTTAAGATTTCAAAACAAATTGTCTATGGTGTGAGAAAATTCAGTTTTGGAAAACCCTTGTGAAGTATGAACACATTACCATTTCATTATTCAGGTCAGAGAAAAGCTCAGATCAAAACAAGTAACTTCATTACAAGTAATCTAACTGGGAAAAAAAAAACAACGTTCTCCTTGCAGAACTGCAGTTCTTTGTGCCAAATATATAACAAAGTGTAAAGACCTCTGACGCTGTATACGTAGGGTTTATGTTACCTTTCTATGCATTTTTCTTTCAGACGTTAAAAGTTTACAGCATATCATAGCTGTGCAGTGCTCTTTTAGTAAGATATGCTGAAGTAAACAGGATGCATCATTACTAAGCCGCATTTCATTCCTGAAAAGAATTGTAATGAGTGTACAGAAAAAGGAGATTTCTTGGTAAAGAAGTGACAACAAGGGCACTGGTAACTATTAGTCACGTAATGATAGCTATTGTACCCCTTCGCTGAAAATGAAATACTTTATGTCAGTCACTTTTACGGTCCATGATTGCCTGGTAAACTCTGTTCATCCCCAAGGACCTTTACATTTTCAGATGCTTACATAGTGCTAAGAAATCTAAGCACTCTCTAGGGGCACATTATGCTATAATTGCTATACATGCGAGGTCTTTACAACCATTACCAAGAAAAGGATCTTGTTGATACAGGATTTGAGAATTAATCATGCATATACTATAAAGATTGAAGTGTAAGTAGATTTTACCCAAGCTGAAGTGCTAAGAGACTACAAAGGTGTACAAACATTTTTTTAAAAGTATAAACGTTTATGTACTTATATCTTTGCAAAGAAATTCATTAATTTTTTTCTCTGAAGTATGGCAACTTATACTCCAGTTATCATCATACTTTGAATGCCCAATCAAAAAAATATTGAAAGATGAACATTCATGCCAATCTGAGAGGTACCCAAAGGTAAGAACAGCAGTAATTAATTTGGGTATTTGTTAGCAAATATCACTACATGATATACTTGTCTCCCTAATTTAGAAAATAAGTAAAATAATTCATTAAAAAGGGATGGCTTTTTCCAGCTCCGTATTACACATATATTTGTGGAAATAAAGAGCAAGAACCTAGCAGTGAAAGGTGACTGGGTAGTACAGAATTTTCTTGTCACTCCCTCCAAACTCAGCCAGCCAGATAGGCATAAATTGCAGTCTGTCTAGCCATTCAATAAGAGAAGATAATGGATGAATTCACCCTTTGAACTCATCTTTGACAGGTGCAGTGCTGGCAGTACTGTGAGAAAGCCTTTCTGGTCTTATTAAAAAAAGAACAAGCCAAATTGACCATATTTTTACATATTCTATTGTTGCTAGTGTGTCTAAAGGAGTGTAAACACGTGATAGACAAAATCCCCCATAAAAATCTGTTTAGTAAACCAGTTTTATGAATGAAGAAAGAAGAGTTTGAAATGCAGAGTGTGTAATGGGGTAAAACAAGAAGTTGAAGAAAGTATACTCAACACAGAATGGTGGATTTACCCAGAATCAGTGAAGGAGCATTTCTATAAATTACCCAAGACCCATAATTCACTTGACAGTTTATCAGCCCTGAACATGAATTCAGGCGATTTAAGTGAAGGATGAAGACAGTGGCTTCAAAGCACTACAAGGCAGCTCAGAAATATTCCTTGAGCATAAGCTTTTTGTGTTCTAAAGGTTAATGGTCTCCAATCATGCCTTCCATTGGGTTTTATTAGTGTACAAAACAGCCTGCAAGATACTCTGGGTGCAGCACGAGGAAGGTAAACAGCATGCAAGATAGTGGTTTTCAGAACAAGTTATCATGTTATGCTATGGGTTTATGAGTCTTCTGAGGAATAACCAGGACTGTGGAAAAAAATCACACACAGTAGAGGAGTTTTTACTACTGTTTGCTAGGTCCTATCAGTATCTAAACAAGTTTATATTTGGAATAAGTCTGTTTAATCATTCACTAAGTATGAACACATCTTCTACCCACTCCTTAATACTAATGAAATCCATCACATGGTCATTTAAAATGAAAATATTTTTCAAATATTATGCTTAGGCCTGATCCTCTCTGCAGGCATTTACACAGTTGGAGTCCAGGACCCAAACATATCTTTTGCAAATTGAGCAGCTACATGCACAAATAACTCTTCTGGTGGCAATTCAGATTTTCATATATACAAAAAGAGGATTCTGTCATTCATAGTTTTGCAGAATTAAAGGCACAAGTCTCACTTTGGTGAGATAAAACTCTGTCAGTAAAAATCCTCTTTAACTAACTGCAACCAAAGATGACAGAACATTTCTATCATTTTTATTTCTAGTTCCTATCACACTATGAAAAAGACTGTCACAAACAGTAGAAAAGGATTGAATAGTCTGACAAAAGTGAGAATGCTAGTAAGCAATATAGCCTTGGTTGATACATGAAAATCT
>VZRI01012864.1:179393-198444 GCA_013397515.1 Upupa epops
CAGAGTGGAGTAGAGGGGGAGAATCACCTCCTTGTACTGGTTGGCTAGACGTCCTCAAATCATCTATTCATTATTGCATTGCATTCTGATCCGGTTTGCCTTCTGGGCTGCAAGTGCACACTGCTGGCTCATGTTGAGCTTTTCGTCCACAAGCACCCCCAAGTCCCAGGGCTACTCTCCAGCCAGTCACTGCCCAGCCTGTATTTGTGTTCAGTACTGCCTTGATCCAGATGCAGGACCTTACACTTGTCTTGTTAAACTCCATGAGGCTGGCTTGTGCCCACCTCTCCAGCCTGTCCAGTCCCTTGTGATGGCATCCCTACCCTCCAGTGTGTCTGCTGCACCACACAGCTTGGTGTCATCTGCAAACTTGCTGAGGGTGCACTCAATGCCTCTGTCTGTGTCACCAACAAAGATGTTGAACAAGACTGGTCCCAGGACTGATCCCTGTGGGACTCCACTTGTCACTGGCCTCCACTTGGACATGGACCCATTGACAGCCACTCTTTGGATGCAGCCATCAAGCCAGTTCTTTACCCATCTAGTGACCCACAATCACCCGTGTTCCACCACCCTGGAGACCAGTATGTGGTGTGGGACGATATCTCTTGTAATGACCTGGATTTTCATTTTTATTTTTATTTCTGTCTATCACTTCGTGATAGCCAGAAATTTGTGCATAAATTTCTACTCTGCAGCAAAATTCTGTTGAGAATTTTACATGCTTGGAGTAATCCTTATTCCTGCTCCAAATGGCTTTACGGTGTTGCTATGCCCTATTAAACTGCCTTATGCCATGCTGAGAGAGTGAACCATGAAATGGTTCCTAGATGTGCTGTGGGTTAAAAGATGTAATACTGTAACTGTATTGCAGTGCGAGTGTCACTGCATGGTCCTGTCATGTGAGTCATAAAAGTTACAGCATTTAATCTGTTTTGTTACTCTTCCTGGCCCAGCAGTTCTGTCCAGCTTTGAGGGAAAGTTCCTTGTCTTCATTTCTGTGCAGAAAACAGTACTGGAGGGAGCTGTTGCAAGGATCAGTGATGATCACTTCTTGCCTTGTTCTTCCAACTCCAGTGAGTTTATCAGGAAAGAACTTAGAGTCAGGCTGGACTGAGATCGCTGATAGGAAGATGTACCTTTTCTCAACTTTCAAGAATTTGTGCTGGAACCACTGGTAAGACAAGAGGAAACCTAAAGAAATCTCAACAAACTGGAATTATGTATAGACTCACAGTTGGTTTTTTTCTTATTGCAGTAAAATTACTTAGAGGGTCTTTCACTTTTCTTCAGAAAGTCAGTAGTAGTACTGCTAGAATCATTATAAGCTCCTAGCTTTCAGTTCAGCTTCATGTTATTTCTTGTGTAAAACACAAAAAATGCCAAGGAAATGGCAAGTTTTCCAAATATTTTAGCTATCTGAAAAAGTTTATATACCTTAACATTTTAAAATACACCTAGATTTAATATTGTTGTAATGGGGGAAGTGTTGAAATACTAGATTTTAGTCAGGCTATCTATCTTAAACCAACACTCCTAGAAGCTTCCTTATAAGAAAATGGAGCAGCAAAACCAACAGTGTGAATTAGCATTTGAAATATACATACCTACCTTCCTTCTCATGAAGTTAAACTCTTGCCCTAGACCTTTGGCTGTGTACCTCTACCCAGAGACAAGAGCTGAACATTTCTTCATCTGAGTAGTAGGCTTGCCACTCCTGAATTTTTAATCCAGTTAAATTTTCATCATCCTCTGCTAAACTCCATAATGTCTTATGTTAAGAAGTTTGACAATATTTTTCAGACTTCATACCCTAAATAAATACCAGTAATTTCACAGCAGACAACAGAGGTTATTGCTTGAGGATGTTTTCCTTCCTGCTGTAAAAACATGTTATGTAAATTATTAGAAACCATTACAATGGTTCTATTTTTTTTACAGACGAGAAGGAACATATTTAAGTTAAACAAAACTGATGAAAACCACTTACTCTCCTAAAATGCAATAAACAAAACTCAAAGAGATTAATAGATATCATATGTCATAATTGAAAAGAGAGCAGCAATTTCTCTCAATTTATTAGAAATAAACCTCCCTTGCAATATTTTTCCAGTACTAAAATAGTCCTTATCTTTTCATTTCTTCACAGAAACTGCTACTAGTTATTTAGTCATAGATTTTTGTATGGCCCAAGGGAACCATTGTTATCAGCTAGTCTGACCTCTCTCTATAAACTTTTCAACAATTTTCAATCCTATGAAATGTGTGCACAGAATTGCAAAGGACAGAATGTAACTCTCCATTTTTTTAAAAAGTTCCTTTCATACTCAAGGTATTTCAAAGCACTTTATGTAGTAATAAATCAAAATCTGATCAAGCAAGCAGTTTGCAGAAAGAAAAAATCCACTGCTGCCCCACCCAACTAATAATTTCTGATACTCAACTAGAAGTTATTTCAAATCTCAGGGATTAAGATGAGTCAGAACTTTAAAAAGAAGATAGATGAACTACTTAACCAGCTGTAAAGGTTACTATTTCTTTGCTCTGTGACATATTGTGAAGCCTTTCAGAAAAAAACATTTACTATATTTTCCCTAATTAGACTTTTAAGAAGAATCTGTAGCTTTAGACAACATTATCATTTTCATTTTAGTGTCATTTTGATTTTTTTAATACAACAAGAGAAGTGTAAGTGCATGCTAAAATGATCACACAGGAATAAAAGAGCAAAAAATTTGAAATTTCCTTCAAAATAATATTTGAGGAGAGTGCACTAACTTGAAGGAATATGCAGCAATGTTTCTAAAGTTCCATGAAATGTTTAGAAATTGAACATAGCAATATATCTGAAATTATACAGGCAATGGTTTCATGTTTTATTTTATTACTTTTTTAACCATTTAAAAGAAGGATGTTTTTCTCATTAAAACAATAGATATGAATTACTAGATCTATAGTTTATTTCCAAATCTCTCACAAACTTGTCTCAGTGCTAAGCTTTGACACAGAAGCAATCTTGAAAACTTAGAATTGACTGACAAACACTGTTACTGTGGTTAATGTGTCCCTTATCATAAAGGAATGTAAATGGGACATCAGACCAGCACCTGACTTTTACATCATCTACCTGATGCATCAGCACTCAGGAGCTCCCACTACACCTGAAAGTTACCCATGCATTCTCGGTCCTGTGGACTACCTGCCTCCATGCTCATTTTAAGATATCTGAATCAAGTGCAAGGCTCAGCAATTATCTCAGAATGGGATAAAACAGTACTTTCATTTCTTTAACATAAGACATGCACAGAACAGCCTGAAAGCTCAGCTGATATACTGGACAAAGCATCTAGAAAAACACTTACGATTTCTACTGTTGATGTTGGCACAACTACCAGTTAATAAAAATTCTAGGCTGTTAAGAAAATACATGCTTTTCACAAAAATATATGATAGATTAATCTAACCTTTTCAATAGCATGGCCCATACAGGATTTCATGCAGTAAAAACTGTAGCAATTGCGTATCTCCTTGACTTAGAGAATATTCCTTAGAAAAACAAGAAGGTAATGATCCTCTCTTGAGAATAAGAACCCTCACATGGTATCTTAACTACCATTACATTCAACAGAAATCAACATAGTAAAAGATCCTAGGAACAGTCTGAACAACCAATTGAATAATTTACTGTCCTTCAACCTGGATCGATTGGTTGAGGCCATTTATTTGAGGTTTAAACAAAGCTAAGTGCCAGGTCCTGCACTTGGGTCACAACAATCATGCAACACTACAGGCTTGGTGAAGACTGGATGGAAAATTCCCTGGTAGAAAAGGCTCTGGGGTTGTTGATTTGTAACTGGCTGAATATGAGCCAGAACTGTGCCCAGATGAAGGTGGTCAACGGCATCCTGGCTTGTGTTAGAAATAATGTGGGCAACAGGGCTAGAGAGGTGATCATCAACCTCATAGTTGGCACTGTTGAGGCCACAGTTCAGATATCGTGCTCAGTTTTTGTCCTGTCTCTACAAGAAAGTCATTGTGATGCTGGAGCATGTCCAAAGAAGGGCAGTGAAGCTGATAAAGGGTCTAGAGCCCAAGCCTGATGAGGAGAGGCTGATGGAACTAGGATTGTTTAGCCCAGAAGAAAGGAGGATCAGGGGAGCCTTTATTGCTCTTTTCCAACTACCTGATAAGAGGTTCTAGTGAGGTGGGGCTTTTCAGCGAAGTAACAAGCAATAGGGCAAGAAGAAATGGCCTCAGGTTGCACAAGTGGAGATTTCACTTGGAATTAGGAAAAAGGGTTATCAAGCATAGGAACAGGCAGCTCACAGAAGTGGTTGCAGTTGCCATCCTTGGAAGTATTTAAAAGATATATAGATGTGGTGCTTAGGGACATGGTTTAGTAGTGGACTAATTTAGTGGACTACATTTAGACTTGGACAATGATCTTAGTAGTCCTTTCCAACAGAAATGATAATGTAATTCTGTTTCTTCAGACTGGAAGATGACCTATCCACTCCCCTGCATTTTCCTTTGCATCTGTCTACATCTAGTCCCCAGCTACAGCTTTTGTTACATGTTTTTCTTTTAAAGTAAAAGGCTTCTGTTCTCAAAAACTCTTCTCTTCCATTACGACTTCCTTGCATGATCAAGTTCTCTCTTCATTTCTCTATTGTGAGAATATAAATTCCAAATATGCAGGTTATACTGAACAGATTGTATCTTTTACTTCTGTAATGAAAATTCAAAATGATGCTTCCCAAGCAACTCTAGCTGACAAATATCATAGGTTTTAAAAATTGCAGTAGCATAGAGAAGCAGAGTTAATCCTTCTATTTTGTTTCAAGTAGATTTCAAAACTGCTTTTCCTTTTCATATGAAAGACAGTCTGAGAAAGTAGAAGTACACACACATGTTTAAATTATGCATGTAGCTAATGATTTCAAAAGGATCACTCATGCCCTAACCTCAGCAGGTTGACAAATTTAGAGTAAGGATATAGTTATGAATGACTACAGTGAAATAAAATCAAAAATCCAATTTCATTCTCAGTATTTAATATATCTAAGAATGTTGAATCCATCCTAAAACCTTCTGGCACAGGAAATTCAGACTTAAAAAAAAATCTCAGTTAGCCCCAACCATAAATTCAGGAGCTTTAAATTCCTCAAATACTGATCAGTGCATTACAAACAGGATGGACTATTGCTCAGATTCAGTGAACGAGGTCAGATGGGTGATTGATGTGCTTACAGGTTTCTTACTCCTACTGAATTTTCATTAAGAAATAACGATATAAAGAAAGAAAAGAAAGAAAAACCGAGAAACATAATCATAGAATGGTTTGACTTGGAAAGGACTGCACAGATAATTTCGTTTCAAGTCCCCTGCCATAAGCATGGACACCACCCACAGACCAGATTGCTCAAAGCTCCATCCAACCTGGCCTTAAACACATCCAGTGATAAAGCATTCACAGTTTCCCTGGACAACTTATTCCAGTGTTTCACCAGCATATAGTGAGGATCATCTCCTAATTTCACATCTGAATCCTCCTTCATTTGGTTTGAAGCCATTACTACTCTGCCTAGCAATACAAGCTGTTGTAAAAAGTTCCTCTTGTAGCTTCAGATACCGAAAGACCACAGTAAGACCTCCCTACAGGCATCTCTCCTCCAGGATGAACAGCTCCAACTCAGCCTGTCATCCCAGGAGATGGGAAATGTAGTTCATGCTCGAATGCTATAATGCATATTGTTTGCATTTCTGCTTCTTGCAATTTCAGTCCGAGACTTTTCAACTGAAAACTGAAAGGCCTGTCAGATTAAAATGGTGCAGTGACAGCATGGAGAAAAATAAAGTTTCCACAGATAGCCCCAGTGTATCTGGATCTAAGTCCAAATTAAAACCCTAGTACATTCGCAACCTAGTCCATATTACCATTAGTACCCCAGCCTATGTTTTAAAAACAATTCTATCGAAGAACCCTGAGCTGTGGAATATTTTTGTAGCTGACAATGCACCAAGACGACATTCAGAGCTGAGTTATACCAAACGAAATTTCTAGCAAATGTTTAAAGCTGCAGTTCAAAAGCAAAAGGAGACTGTGAAAAACAAGTGTTCTAAAACGCACCAAGAAAAGCCTTGGTTTTAAATCCACAATAGCTTATAATGTAAACCTGTAAACCTCTGCACAGGTTTTTGAAAAGGGAAAATGTCACTATAAACTGACCTTTTCCTGAAGCATTTGCTAAAACTTTACAAATGTCAAAACAGCAGTTCAAAATGAAGACAGCATCATCAGGAAGGAAAACTCCAAAGGTAGCTGTGCATGTAATTCAGCAAAGTAACTGAATGCATAAACTCTGGTTTTACTTCCACTTGTAAGATGTCCTTCAAACTAGTAGCTTTCTAGCTATATATGAAAGTAAAATAAGGCAAATACATTTTTCCTGCTTGCAGTGTTCAACAGCTTTCTTGGCATTCGATGCTGTTAAAAAAAAGGGGGGGGGAGATAAAAGCAAACTAATAAGATTCTATTACCACTGAATAACATGCAGCACAGAATCATGCGATGAAATTCTGAGGCAAACAGACACTAGGACACATTGTCCAGGTTTTTCTTCACCTTTGTCATCTTTTATTGTAAAACCTTTTGCCTTTTGTATCACAGTCAGTGTTAATACATTTCTCTGTCACCACAGTAAATGAATCTTCATTTTGCTCTTGAAGGTCTAGTTGCTATGCATCTGGAAGACCTGTCACATAAAGTGGAAGGCTGAGAGAAACAAAATGTCTAGAAGTGCTACTCAATTTTTTATCCAATCTTGTTTTCTTACAATTGCATGACCCTCAGATGATAACTAAGATTATAGGTTTCTCGTATTTAACTATGAAAATGTCAGAGCGCTACAGCAGAGAGTAACATAACTGTATTTGTACCTAAGAAAAATGCCATTGCCTTTGGGATTATGGTATCTTTGGAAAAGAACTGTCATGACAGATTCTTACAAATGTCTTTCTTTGATTGAATGAATCAAACAAAAAACCCTCCAATTTATGCCTAACTTCATTCTTTTGGATACCTGTTGATCTCCTGCCTTTCACATTTGCCATCGCACACAGGACGCTCAACAGAGACTGCAGCTATGTGTTCTTTCAAGTTATTACAGAATATAAACCTATACCTAGAATTATGATGATCCTTATGGGTCCCTTCCAAATTGAGATATTCTATGATCTTCTACTTTATCAGTACAGACTTTTATGGATCATCAGAAGGAACTTCTTCCCAGTGAGGGTAACGGAGCATTGGAACAGGCTGCCGAGGGGGGTTGTGGGGTCTCCTTCTCCGGAGATGTTCAAAACCCACCTAGACACATTCCTGTGCAACTTGGTCTAAGTGATTCTACTGTGGCAGGGGGATTGGACTAGATGATCTTTCGCGGTCCCTTTCAATCACTAAGGATTCTATGACCACTGGAGGTAAAATTACATAAACAGTGAAGATTCTGTGACTGATGGACGCACAGGTTTGACTATCAAGATGAGATTATTTTTAATAATTCTAAGATAATGCTTTCTACAAAATGTTGCAACGCCCCATGATTTTCCTCATGCAGCCTTTTACTCGGGCCTAAAACTTTAGACCAAATTACTAACCTGTTGTCAAATTTCCTGAAGTTGCTGAGTCGAAACAAAAAGTTCAAGAAAGCCAGATATGACTTCCAAGTTCACAGTGGTCATGAATTAAAATTGTTTCTTGTTATAGACATTTAGAGAATAGGCTAATAAAATACAGACTGATGGGAATTGATAAATCCTCACAGGATAACATAAAGATATCAAAGCTGGTGAATGAATGCATTCCATTAGGAATATATCTCATACAAAATGTGAGACACTGGAAATCTGCAGAGAATCAGTCTGACTTGGATAATCAAGAAACACACTAGATGTTATATCCTGTCTGAAGAATTATGCCTGCTGCAGAGCTTTACGGCTGTCTAGAAACCATTAAGTGCATTTAGCTGGAAGTGAAACAGTATTTTTCAGTGTTCAAATGTGGCAGTTTTGAGTGTGAGACAGGAGACAATTTAGGAACCTCTGAAACACTAGTTGGCATAACAGCAGCGATCCATCCTCTCTAAAGCGGCAGATGATGTTTTAGTTTTCTCCTCTACTCAACTAGCAAAGTGCTCAGATGAGCTTTTGTTAAGCCCTGGCTTGGCAAAAGGTGAGTTTACATGTCTTGACTCCCAGGACCTTTTTGAAGCTCATCTGTTCTGTGCAATGCTTCGTCCTCTTAATTCATGGATTATAAGGCATTTCCTCCGCTTCATAAACAAAGTAGGAGTTTGTTTCCATAGAAACGACAAAAAAACTGGAGCTGTTCCTGCTTCTAATAGTACGATTCCTGGTTTGCTTCCCTATGAAAAACATAAGGATCCCACATGTTGCCTTCCATGGAGGAGATGTCTATTATGTCTATTTCTCTAAATTTTTATTTTAATCATAAACATATTTTGCTATGCCTAAATTTACTGGAATATAAGCCACAATTTTTATACTTCCTTATTACAGCTATTACCACATGACCATAATACAGATTTTGGCTCCAACTAATGCTTTAATGTCATTGCACTTTATTCAGAACTGGAACCTTTCACATTATTTCTTCAGCATTATTCAGTAGTGCCAAAATTCAGCAGAAAGTCAAGGGCCAAAACAATTGGTTATCATATTATATAGAAGCCAACCTAAATAGAAAGAACATTAATTTTTATATCACAGTTTACTTTTCATTTTCTTTTCCCTTTCTCTGCCCATACTATACATAGGAACTCTTATTTTCTGATTGCTGCAGCTTCACTAGTTTTGCAGTATAGCAAACTCTGAATAGTTAACTCCTTTGAATCCTCAATACAGAACTTCTTTCACACACTGATTTCATTAGACTGCAGGAACTGACTCAAGTTCATAATTTATGCCCCGATAAGAACAATATTTATCAACTAGTAAAATGTTCTAACATTTAAAAAAGCTTATAATTTGCACTACGGACTACTTATTTCAGAACTTCTAATATGACCAAAGCTCTGAATTCTGCCCTGCCCATATGCACTTTGTGCATCTTGTTTCACAGAATCATTAGAGATCAGAAGGTACCTCAAAAGATCAGCTAGTCCAATGAAATTACTCTTAAATTGAAAACATGAGTAGAGGTAATTTGCATTGCTTCAGTTTTACTACAAAACACTCCAAACAGGGGTAATTTTACACCTTTCAGGTTCAGAGATCTAAAGAATTGACCTAAAGACTAAAGAATAGAGGGGTAACATATTCCACACTCTAGATAAGTGCTGAGGGTAACAGCAGAGTGATTCCTTCATTGCTGTTATAACACTGCAACTTGTTGAGCAATTATCACCCTTCTGGAGTCTGAGTGCTGAAAAAAAAACAGAGACAAGAGAGAGACAATATGTCACCAGGCTGTACTCATAGAATCATAGAATGATTAGGGATCGGAAGGGACCTCAAAAGATCATCTAGTCTAATACCCCTGCCACAGCAGGACCAGCTAGACCAAGTCACACAGGAACACATCCAGGCGGGTCTTCAACGTCTCCAGAGAACGAGAGTCCACAAACCCACCTGAGCAGCCTGTTCCAATGCTCCGTTACCCTCACTGGGAAGAAGTTCCTTCTGATATTTATATGGAACCTTCTATGTTCCAGCTTGCACCCACTGTCCCTTGTCCCATCACCAGATGACTTTCAGAAGAGCCTGGCTCCATCCTCCTGACACCCACCNTTATAGATATTTATGAGGTCACCCCTCAGCCTCCTCTTTTCCAAGCTAAAGAGACCCAGCTCCCTCAGCCTTTCCTCATAAGGGAGGTGTTCTATTTCCTTCAGAATCTTTCTTGCTCTATGCTCAACACCATCCAGCAGCTCTCTATGCTGCTTGAACTGAGGGGCCCAGAACTGGACACAGACAGATGCGGTCTCACTAGTGCAGAGTAGAGGGGGAGAAGAACCTCTCTCCATCTGCTAATCACCGCCTTTCTGATGCACCCCAGAATGCTGTTGGCCCTCCTGGCCACAAGGGCACATTGCTGGCTCATAGTCATCCTGCTCCCCACTAGGACCCCCAGGTCCCTTTCTTCCACACTGCTGCTCAATAGGTCAGTCCACAACCTATACTGGTACCTGGGGTTGTTCTTGCTCAGATGCAAGACTCTACACTTACGCTTGTTGCACTTCATTACCTTTATCTGTGCCCAGCTCTCTAGCCTGTCCAGGCTATGAAACATGTGTTTCATAACACAGACATTAAGTTATTTGTACTATAATAATCTGACATCTATATTCATTAGAAACACAGGTACTCTGTGTCTTCATCAGCAACCGACACCTAGAAGCACAAAGAAATGAGAGACATCCTTAAAGCTGTGAATGTGAACTATTTACAGTACAGTTTGCAAATTGCATAGCTATTTTGATAATGAGCATCATTTCTAAAGTGTGTTAATGGATCATCATCCCAATCACACCCCTTTCTATGTTAAAATCTTCTGTTGTTTTTGATAAAATTCTCCCTTTAGTGTTTATTTGTTTTCCCTGCAATCAATATTCATTTATACTTACTGACACTATAACTTCCCTGAATTCATTATAATGCCTGTCCTGTTGAGATTTGTTCTACTCAGAGTTTACACTAATACTCAGCAGAGACATTTCATTGACTTCAGAAGCCAAAGAGATAACTGGTGATTAACAGCTACTCAACACACACCCCAGGTGCAGAAAATCACTTATCTCTGTTTTCTGCCTTGTCCCCTTTTGCACGTTAAAAAAATTTCCTGAACCTCTATGAGTTGCCTCTTTCTTATGCTCTTTATAGAGGAGGAAGGAAAAAAAGATAGTCTGAAATAAAAAAATCAGGTCACATCTCAACAATTCTAAGCCTCAGAACTTGAACTGAGACTCAAAGAAAGAAATGGGATGCAGAGAAAGAATTCTGCTCTCTTTAGGGCTCAAACAACTGAAAGCAATACGCAAGTAAAAATCTCTTAGTTGATTCACATATTCTTTGACTCACTGTACAAGATTAACCTTGACTAGGTTGTAAATCTCATCAAACTAGAAGCTTCTAAGAGATATTCCTGGTCAAATGATTCATCACCTTGGTTGACTTGAGTGTCCTCATGGAATACTACAGAATTTCCTGTCTGAAGACTTCACACATCATCTACAGAATCACCAAAAACATGCTGGCATCACCTTCCGCAGATTCCCTAAATAGACAGTAGTATGAAAAATATAAAATCTACCTGCCTGTCAGGGTTATATAGCTCTTCCTTTCAAAAAGGACGGCAAGAAATAAAACAAAAAATGTCTGCTCCAGAAAGTAGGAAACATTCCGTGCGCTACTCAATAAATTGGGGTAATCCTGTCAAGAGTATTCAAAGATCTACTTCTTTCAATATTACAACAGAAATAGAGTTCCTGTTATAAATTACTACTTCTGCTTCACTAAGACTTAAAAAATAGAGTTTGTAACATCTAAAACATTTATAATAAAGGGAAGGTAGTACATTATCGTATACTGTCAAATACAAATACACCCAGACACATGCTTCCTCTTAGCAACTACTGTTCTCAAGAATAAAGAATGTAATCAAATTATAAACAGCAGCATCACCAATACACTACTGAGGGGAAAGAAATCATGGTGAGAGCTTCTTGATCAATTTTTTCTGTTCCCTGGAAATGTTGAATAGTGGTTGTTTTTTTTCAAGTATCTGGCTTCATGTTTGCCCTCAACTGCTCTGCCTTAAATGAAATTCTCAGGGTTACAAAAACTCACACTATTTGTCAATTAGACTATATCAATGTTCACTTTTTCGAGCTAATTACAGAATAACTGTCTCTAAAATACATTTTTAATAAGCAGACCCTAAAATGACCTGTGATTATACTGGTAGCCACCACATAGATGGCAATGAAAGCTTATTGGAATGTATTTCACACTATAATTTATGGCTATTCTTTGACAGGTATGAAGACCACAAGATAAGAATGTAATTAGGTTCACAAATGGGCAGTATATTTCAATGTTGAGGACACAGACCTAATTGTACTACTTCAACCTCACTTTTTGTTCTTTGTGGTCTTTGTCAGTTGTCTAATTGTATTGAGTGAGATTTTGCTTAATAAATCATTTTCATATGTGTCTCAACTGGTTATCCAGACTCCCTATGTGGTCAATAGGATGAGATGACTCATGCTTTAAACACCCAATTGAGTCTGAATCTACTGCAACAGGAGTCTAGCAACTACTTCTCATGTAAAACCTACATTATAAACACACAATGGTAGGTGAAAGCAATCTTGTTATGTGGTACACATCTAGGCAGATGTGTAAATTTTGGACATAAAAGTTTCTCTTCTGTTCTAAAGCAAAACTCAAATGTTGCTTCAAAACATACCAGAAAATGGAAATAAATACTTTGAAATATGCTAAAGTCACTATCATTTCCTTCATTTTCTACTGGTGTGTCTAAGTTCCTAATTGAATTATGGGCCCAGCTACATTTTATTGCTTGCAAAGGTTCTCTAAATTTACTCAGTAAAAATGGTGAAGTACCCAGACAGCATGACATTAGGATAGTCTACGTACCTGGGAGAGATATTGTACACAGCAGTACCTGTATATGATCTTGTAAAGGTGCAGAATTACCTCAGAATTGAATGAAATTAATCCCACTATCATTACGTTGAAGCTGAATATAATAAAAATGTAAGGTCAGAGCTGAAATTTTTATATCTTTCAGATACATATTTTTGCTTTCTGACAAGGCACAAGTGTCCCCTACATAATTCAGATATACATGTCTAGAAAATTCAACTTTGCCAAGCAACATTCAGTCACTTGCAGACCGGCAAGCAGGTAAAGTGATGAAACAATAGCTATATTTACAAATGCCATTTTGGCCTTCATAATTCATTGATCAAATGCTGATTTTCTTCTTCCGACTTTATATACAGGAACTGTGTACACCTCTTTATGCTCCTTGGTTGAACCAGTTAGCAGAGCTTAAGCATTAATGAAGTCTTTCTCCTCTGTTATTCAAAAAAGTAATCCCATTTTACACGGGAAAAAATGACAAAGATTACACTAATGGTTAAAGACATACTTTTCATCAGCTAGAACTTCTGTGACACCATGCTAATATGTTCTCCATCAGCGGTACTTGCAAGCATCCTAGACCTACCGGTCCATGGGGCTACGAAGGCTCTATAAATTTTATTTATTTAAGGGCTGGAAGAGAGTAGATATGAATACTAAATTTTCTACTTGCATGAGTACATTGCCCAAGGCATCATAAGCTCTACACAAATACCTTGCATTTTTAGTGCATCTTGGTGGCTTAAACTGTGTAGGGGAGTACTCACAGAAGGAAGTGAAGATTACGCATGGCTGGGAATGGATGCCATCAACAAGAGCTACTTCTGAGCTACTGGTTGGAAAAAACAGTCTGAACTCCCTCGGTGAGGTCAGCAAATCACAGGCCAAACAGTTACTTAATCAGGAAATGAGCTCAATAACATTTATGTACCACAATCACAAAGGTTTACATCCTGTGCCAGACAAGCGCTTGATTTCTGTCCTATTTTGCACTTCAGAAAGAACTGTGGACCTCATATTTGTTCAGTGTGTCAGTTATCTTCTGATGCAGAACATCCAATGATTATTATGTTACAAATATAAATGCAGAGAACAACCCTCTTCAAGTCAGTTATCACATAGTTAGTGCAAAACGTTAGCTTTGGTTAATATATTGGATTTAGTTATGGCTTCAGTGACAGATGAATTACCTTGCTAGGTGTAGCAGCTTTAAAACAGCCCATTGCGTATTTTCCAATTAAACAGATTCAGCCACCACCCTGTCTGTACTGCTGGCATCAACCACATGTTATGTATAGTACAACCTAGTAATTAGTATCATTCCAAACCACTCAAGATAGTGATAATTTCAAAAACACCTACAAGTTTTCTTCAAATACAGCATATTGATGTAATGACAAAATTCATTAAGAAAATCCATCACTCCCGAGATCTAGTGGTAGCACAGTATATCACAGAAGTAATAGCAAAAAATAATAATCATAAAGAAGTAAATCTGTTATTTCAGTTTCTTCCTTTTACATCTGTCCTGTCACAAATGTTGATACTGCAAGCATAAATACCATCTCCCATTTCAATAAGCAGAATATAAAATGCTCCATATGTATAAGAGAGACCCTAGAGGCTTGCTGAACTGTAAGCAACTGTGTGAAATCTTTAATACAAATCCATAAATCAATGTACAAAGCTTCACCGGGTTACTTATCATTAGTTCCTACTTAAATGGAAATGTGCTCTAAATAATTGAACAGAGATCAAATTACCTTCCTGTCTTGTACATGTGGCCCTCTACACATTTCTTTTAATATTGTATGATGTGCCTTGCATTTACTTTAGGAAATTATTATCCATTCCATCACTTAGAGTAACACAGTAACAATCTAAACCAATTTCTAACGTGTTAAAGAAGAAATATATTTCAGGTGCTAGCAGCAGTAGGAAAACCAGAACATAACCTGACAGTCTATTTGTAGAGACTCACCTTGCACTGTAAACACAGAACAGTATTTACCACACAGAATGGGAAAACTTCCCATGCAACTGGTGGAAATGCCAACAAAAGTAAAATGTTCTCTGGAAAATGTAAGGGTCACACGTGCAATTGTGCATCATTACAACACTCCTTTTGCACAAACGATCCATTTATGAGTGATTCAGGAAAATAAGTCCTTCTAACTTTCCTGGTTGCTTTTCTCTGCTCTGCTCACTATGCACTGCTTTCTTATCTCTGTCAATACCAATTAAAATTGACAGTGCATACCATCTGGGAGGAGACACTGAAGTCAATACTAGATGAAGTCCTTTCTGTGCAGAACACACTTAACTTGATTAAAAAAAATGTGATGGGAAAGATTTGTGCTTGTTAATTGCCTCTAGACAATTTTTCTCAGAAAAGAAAAAAAATCATTAAAAATTATCCTGCAAGAAGTAAAAGCAGATACACATAAGACACAGTTTGTCATTCAAGGCTACTGTCATTTTACATTTGTACTTCAGCAGCTAGAGGTATTTGTCAAGGCACGTACACATAGATATGTAACACATAAAATGAAAGATACCTGTGGGAAAAGGAGCTGGGGCGGGGGTTGGGGGTGGTGGGGTGTGTGCTTGTGAGTGGCTGAATATTAGCTAGCAGTGCGCCCACATGGCCAAGAAGGCCAAGGGCATCCTGGCTTGCATTAGAGATAGTGTGGCCAACAGGAGTAGGAAGGTGATCCTTATACTCAGCACTGTTGAGGCTGCAGCTCAAGATTCATACTGTTTTGGTTCCCTCACTTCAGGAAGGATATTGAGATGCTGGAGCATGTCCAAAGAATGCCAACAAAGCTGATGAAGGGTCTAGAGCCCAAGTCTGATGAGGAATGAGGAGAGGATGAGGAAACTGGGATTATTTAGCTTGGAAGAAGGAAGGATCAAGGAAGACTTTATTGTTCTTTCCACTACCTGAAAAGAGGTTGTAGTGGTGTGAGAATCAGTCTCTTCTGCCAAGTAACAAGCAATATGACAAAAGGAAATGGCCTGAGGTTCAACCAGTGGAGGTTTAGACTGGAACTGGGAAAAATTTCTTCACCAAAAGCATCATCAAGCATTGGAACAGGCAGTTTAGGGAAGTGATTTGGTCTCTGGAGCTATTTAAGACATACATAGATGTGATGCTTAGGGAAATGGTTTAGTGGTGATGTGGAAGTGCTAGGTCAATGGTTGGAGCTGATGCTCTTAATGGTCTCTTCCAACCAAACCAATTCAGTGATTGTGTGATTCTGTGAAATATCTGGGTGATGGGAGCCTAAATAGTAATGTTTTTGAGTCTGACACAACTACAGAACTCACCAGAACACAAGAGGCATCTATTTGTCTCCTTTGATTGTTGACATTTGACAAAGACTTAAAGCATTTAACACATTTAATGCAAGATATATTGAATAGGAAGATACTCTACAGGCACAGATACAGCTAATACAGAACATGAAACATGGGGAATTTATGAATAGGCACACAACCTAGACACTCATAATCTTCTGGTCACAGTTCAGAATAGGAGGGTACTTAAGAATTAAACAATGTGGTTATTACTAACATAGCTGCAAATCTCAGTTATTTCTATATCTGAAAATCAATACATATTCTGATTGCCCATTGAAGTAAAGGTTAAAAATGAATCTCCTCAGGATTCCTGAATTAATTCCTGGAATGTACAGCTTTATTTTATCCTAGATTTCTGCTACATCTTAGAATAAGCATTTTAGACTAATTTCTAGGGAAGCCAGATCCGCTTCATCCAAACTTAATGAAAGATCTGAACAAAGAGAAAGAATACATTTTATATCTACATGTTATTAAAATGTTCTTCAAAAACTATACTACATTGTAATTACAAAAACATTGCTGATAAAAGTCTATGAATACCTGCATCTTTTGCCTCTTGGTTCTGCCACAGGTAAATAATA
Source organism: Upupa epops (assembly GCA_013397515.1). Classification (NCBI taxonomy): domain Eukaryota; kingdom Metazoa; phylum Chordata; class Aves; order Bucerotiformes; family Upupidae; genus Upupa; species Upupa epops. The sequence goes on from VZRI01012864.1 coordinate 196,031, forward strand.
GCATTGCATTGACTTTAATGAATTACAGATCCTGCTTTACGTAAGTATGTAACCAAAATAAACGCAGTTCCCTGAAACTTCCTTTGCTAGCAATCATTTCTAGGTGACCCATAATGATTTCCTTTCAAAAAAGGAATTATAATGGAGAGGTCAGTTGAGCTGCCTCTGAAAAAGACAGTACTGTATGGCACTTCATGAAAAAGGAGGATTAGCTAGCTAATATGCCAATCCTTCTGCAACTTTGATTCTACAAGTGTGCATAAGCAGAGTAGCAGGCTGCTGTACTGTGCTTCAGCAGGCACTGCTGGGGCACTTGCCAAGCCACAGCAGATGCTGGGTTAGATTTCTGCCCTGTTTTCCAGCTGTGCACAGAGTCTGAAATGCAGCCCCTGGAAATACTGAGATATCGTATGTGCTGGGATGTTTGGCCTTTCTACGAATATCCTTAAAACTGTGTTACTCAATGAATTTTCATGTGAGATCTTCACGCTGAATACTCTAACCTGTGCATACATGCTTTGAAAAAGCTTTAAAAACTCTTCCGTTATTTGGTTTTTTTACTTGTTTCTTTTATCTTGTACAGAAGTCCATGGAATATCCCAATGTGAGAAAACCCAAAATGTCTCAATGTAGTGTAAAAGCAGAACTGAGGGTATTTGAAGACAGATCTAGGAAGAACCTTAAGTTCAAACTGGAACAGAGAGATGTTACATCTGTTTCATGCACTCCCTGACTTCTAACAGTTCACAAGAAACAGGAAAAGATTTCTCCAAGGATCATATTTAGTGAACAAACTACAAGGTGACATTTTGTCCCTAAAGACAACAAAAAAAAGCAAAGCAGTAAATGACAGAATGATGACTGAGTGAAGGCGTCAAGCCTTTGAAAGCAATGACTGAAAATACATTCAGGTGACTAAAGGTAAAAAAAAAAAAGAAAAGGGGAAAAAAAGGAAAACAGAAAGCAAGTTCTTTTTTGAGACCTTCTAAAGAAAGGCACCTCATATAAAGTTGAGGCTTTTCTGTGACTGCTGTATCTTAGGGCTCCTCTTTCATCTGAAGGACATCTGTTAGTCATTCTAAAAGACCCTAGTATCTGCCATGTTGTCACGTCATTGTGACATCTTACAAAATTCACCAAAAAAAGTAGAAAATTNGTTCTTTTTTGAGACCTTCTAAAGAAAGGCACCTCATATAAAGTTGAGATTTTTCTGTGACTGCTGTATCTTAGGGCTCCTCTTTCATCTGAAGGACATCTGTTAGTCATTCTAAAAGACCCTAGTATCTGCCATGTTGTCACGTCATTGTGACATCTTACAAAATTCACCAAAAAAAGTAGAAAATTATGATTTTTTTTTTAAAATTCCAGGGAATTTCATCTTAATGGCCAATGGCACATAGTCTGTAATACTGATGACCTATTAGAACTGTGACATTGTTATTAGTACATCATCGCTTAAATTTGGCAAACATGTATGAACTGTTACTATAGCGTGTATGGGAAAAGAAATAAGCTAACAAGTATAAACTTACCAAATAATAAATGGGACTTTTGAGGTAAGTACTCTGCTTTATACGATATATGACATACATACATTTCACATTTGTCTTGCCTTGTATTTGTGATGCTACTCTACTCTGCAGTCCCAGGTCACCTGCCATGTTCTGTATTAGAGTTCCCTCTACTGGCTGAGTTACTGAAACCGTTCCTTCAGAATTTGTGAATTAAAAGTGAAAGTTTACTTAGTCTGCTGACTTGAAGTTCTTACACTGAAAAATGCAAGACTTCTCCTGAGGACTCACCCATGTATACACAGCAACACATTTCCCTGGTCAATTGTCTTAGGAGGAATACACAATTCAGTTCACTAACAATGCAGTCTAAATACAAGAAACATTGACCATGGAATGCATTGGTACCACCACAGAAGCTTAAAAAGATTTTGAAAGCCTCAAGGAAATGTGAAGATTGGAAATGGAAATAGCATTTCAATGTCAATATAGGATGCATATGTACAGGTAATTGTTTATTCAACAGTTTAGACAGTGACATTGGTTGTAGTCACTGCAAAAGAACTCATTGAAGTGAGAGGGATTCAAAATCTGACTTTCTTAAAGAACTCTGTAAGTTTAATTAGGTCTAGTCAAGATCTTTACTGCATTCTAATAAGCAGAGTAATTTATTGGCCATTGCTATTTGCAGATGCTTTTTGAAGTTTCAAATCCTATGCTACCATCTATGTCTTTCATCTCTGGTAGTAATAGACATTCAGAGTATACTGTGACAATCGTTTTTTCTGCAACTCAAAATAAAGAATCATAGAATCATAGAATCACAGAATCATAGAATCATTAGGGATTGGAAGGGACCTTGAAAGATCACCTAGTCCAATCCCCCTGCCACAGCAGTATCAC
>VZRI01012864.1:199829-212548 GCA_013397515.1 Upupa epops
CTAAAAAGCCCCTCCCCAGCTTTTTTGTAGCCCCCTTTAGATACTGGAAGGCCACAATAAGGTCACATTGGAGCCTCCTCCAGACTGAAACCCCCAACTCTCTCAGTCTGGCCTCATAGGAGGGGTGTGGACACAGTATTCCAGGTGGGGTCCCACCAGAGCAGAGTAGAGGAGGAGAAACACCTCCCTCGACCTGCTGGCCACACTTCTCCTGATGCAGCCCAGGATTCGGTTTGCCTTTGGGGTTGCAAGTGTACACTGCTGGCTCAACAAGCTTTGCAGGACCCATCACCTCCTGAATCACAGTTGATTATATCTGGTGATGGGATGAGTTAATAAAATTATTGGGCTGGGATTCAATTAGAGAATGTAGAAATACAGGAAGACGCTTACACTTTTCAAAGCCATATGGGGACCACACATGCAGGAAAACTCCATTTAGTGAACTGTAACAAAGGAAATATAGTGCTTTGAATGTTAATGATTGGGAAATAGTAAACACTAAGCAGTCACAAGGTAAAGGTATGGTATAATCTTCCCTAAACTTACTTGTATTTCAGAAAGCCCATGAAACAGATTTAAACATCACTGAGCACGTTTGTCCATTACACGCTCAGCATATCTTCTAGCACAATACAATTCTGCACCCTTGGGTTCCTGCTCCTTGTCAATTGTAAATATAAAAAATGCAAGGTTTTAGGTAAACAAGCAGAAAAAGTGAGAAGACAGCCATATGACAGCCTCAAGCAACTGCCTTTGTTGTGAATCTGCTGACCTGGGCCTCCATGAGAGAGGTTAAAAAAACCAAAAGGTCTGATTTGCTTTGTATTATGAAGGCTGATGTTAGGAAGCTCACACCAAAGCATGAGGAATGAAAGGCGGAGAAGGTTTTAAAGTAGTACTGACAAAATATGAGAAGTCTGGTTTTGATTGACCTTTAAGCTAGTACAGCATAATATGAATTAAATAACCCAATGTTAATCCTATGTGCTGAATTCATAGGCAGATAAGCTGATCCTTCCAGGTGGATTTAAAATCACACAGTTCTCCAAGGAAACTCTCCTTTTAACATCACAAGAAAAATGCCTTACACTTAATTCATCTGATATTCCTGAAAAGAAACTTGTGCAAAAGCAAATGTGATACGTGATAATGGCAGAAATGGATCAGAACAAGCAGAGGCACATGTAAGCCAAGTTACCATGTACATGGTTCAGATACGTTGTCCTAAACATTTGAAAAAACAATTTGAAATGGAAAGGCTGCGCCAAAGACCCAAGTTCATTGCAGTCACTCTTGACCTGCAGTGGGACACTCCCAAAAATATTTGGCATCCGATACCTGCATTGCCTTTGATGCCAATGGCTGCGGGACGAAGGGATTACAGCTGCTATGAAATCTCTCCCTGTCCTAGCAAATGTGTGTTGAATATAAGCACGGAGTAAGAATAATTAAATGGGATTTTTAGTGTTCTATGAAACATGAATATTTTTGAGAACCATTCCAAACAGGTGGAGACATATGGCACTCTGCAGTATCGGCATGACTTCCCACCTCATCAAATAAATATACTACGTAACAGTCCTGGAAAAGCTCTCCTTTCTGCTGGGATTCAATTAGATAGAGATGTGCTAATAAAGTACTGTATTACCATCTCATAGACAACCAGGTTTTGCTAATTTGTTTCACACCAAACTTCCTAGTTTTAATTAGTGAGAGGAAAATATCCATTCAATCTGATTAAAGATCCCCAGGTGCACTCATGTCCATCTGAGGAGGTTCTTTGAAGATTATGATAATGTGTAATTACCTTAGGCTAACAGTGTTTTCATTCCATTGTCTGGAATGAATAACTTGAACTGATTCCTCTCAGGAAAAAGAATGAAATATTAAATTATTAAGTTCTAGTTGGATTCTCAAATTTACCTCTGCATTATCTCTCTACAGATTTTACTTTTTAAAAATCTCTTCCATTATATATGCTTATATCCTGTATATGGTAGATGGCAGAATTTCTCTCCTGCTTAAGACTAAGAGGGATGATCTACCTGGAAGTATTCACACACACTGTAGTGTGGGCTTTTTTCTTGGGTTTTTACCTCTCTTTTTCTTTTTCAGGGTGTACTTTTTTGATGGGTATTGACATTTTTGACCTAGATCTAAAAGGAAAAAAATTACAACTGCACTCTTAACTACTTAGGAAACATGACTACATTTCTTCAATGTTACTTTTAATGGTACTGGGTTCTTATGCCAAGTCTGATGCTTGATTTAAGGTTTCATACAGCCAAGAAGTACAGTCATAAAAAGACACTTTCAGCTGACTTAATTTTTTTTTCCTCGATCTTTTAATCCCTCATTAGTAAGAGCAAGGAAATGAAAGAAGCCCTCACAGAAGCAAGGGTACGCTGCGCCTGTGCATTGCAGCCTTTTCATCCAACTTATTTCATGGAGGAAAGGACAGTCTGGGCAGCACACAGACTGCCTACACACACGCCAAAACACTGATGCACACCAGGTCAGCCCCAGTGTCACATCTTTCCAGATCAGACATCAGATAGATTACGCTCTTGGGCCTCCTTCTCACAAAATAAATAAATAAATATTCAAAATAACCATGTTTGGGAAAGGATGTGTGCTTACTTGGACCTTACCCTCCTGTGATACTTTGACAAGACTAGTTTCCTACCAGGGTTTAGGCATGCATGACAGTAGTCCGCTGGTCCTGATAAAATCTGAATGCCACTTGTAATCCTATTTTCATTCTCAAAAGGGAATAATCTTAATCTTCTAGGGAGGAGTGACCAGGATGCTGGAATGAGTGTTAGGCTTTGTTTGTGTTTGTGTTTTTTTCAGACAAAAGGTATCATCCAAAGTGCCTTTCTCACTGACATTCACTACAGTGGGACGAAGAGTTACTCCCTAGATATTGCACATGTTATAACTAGTTCCATCATTTCTTACTACCACAGAAAACTGGATCAGGAATCATCCTTAAGAAAAATATCTAACAAGTGCTCTAAGCAAAACCAAGACCTGAGTAACACATTTCCTCATTAATTTTAAATGATTTTTCATATTAAGCCAATTGAAATGATGCTTGGATGCACAGCACGTGTTAGGTGGGATACCAGTGGGTAAAGAGTTGGATGAGAGGAAAAGGGGAGAGAGCTGGTTCTTTACCTATGTGCTTCCAGACACTTCAACTCGTTGAAATTATGAAATATAGCTGTATTTCAAAACCAGTTAAAGAGTCATTAAAGACATATAGCTTCCATTGGAGTGTGTAAGTACTATAGACATTAGCGTACTTTTTAATCTATTAGTTGGCAGAACGAAAAAAATTTCATAGGGACAGATCTACCTTCTCTTTACATTCTTTCTGCATTTACTTCTGCTTTCAAGGACAGGCTTGTATTTCAACTTTACCAAGTCACCATCAATGTCATCTAGCTTTGCATCAGGATAAAAAGTACTCTTTACTGAAGCCCCTGTCTCTCCAAATGAAAATAGCCCCCTGTAGAGGTATCCTGCTGTGTCTAGTTTTCTAGAGAGCTGAGAGGCTGCTGAAAAGGCTGCTCTACCCACAAAGGTATTTTCTGAGCAGACTTTTCAGCCAAGCTCCAGCTCACGGTGCTGAGTTGTTTGATCACAAATAACTGCCCATAGCAACCTTGCTGCAGGGATCAGGATGGCTGAAAGACAAACAAACCAGAATCCTTTAGTGGAAAGGCACTTTCAATGAGTTGCTATTAGTAGAAGAGTTTAATTTTCCTGAGGCAGAATGAGGGTGTATTAGCTTTGATGAAGCTGACAACTGTGGTTATACTGATTCATTTGGAGTAACTCGTGTCTGAGTTTGCCAGAACCCACAGCTGTTTTACCCAAAGTAAAACCTCCTGTGGAAGCTGGCATTTGCAGGTCCGGTTATCCAGTCAAGCAGAGATGGGCCTTTTCAAAGTCTTTGAGGCAAATCTCTATAAACACAAGGAATCACACTTTCTACCTCCACCCCAGTCTTGTGCTGATTGCTTTTCTTCTGATGTTAAACCTCCCATTTTTGTTCCTATCTTATCAATCAGACATTCTTTAAAAAAAAAACACAGAAAAACCAGAGCAACTTTTGGACACTTAGATACAAACAGTTCTTGGAAATAAAACGTTTTCTTCTTCTAAGGTGGTGTAAAAGAGAGAAGAGAAAATTTCTGAGTAAAGATATATTATCAAAGGCATGATATCCAAAGAACTATGCAAGAAGCTGTACTTTGTTCTCTGAAGTGACCCTCACTGCCTGCTGGTACTGGACTATAACAAAACTGCATCTTGTTGGGAAAAAGAATTGGTGATTGCCATGGCAATAAAATTCTTGCAACTAAGTTGTGAGGAACTATAAGGTATGTAGCAACTTCCTGGCTTCTAGGAAAGACTCCTTCCAGGAGGAGTCATTGCTAATTGCTGAATTTTAAAGCTCGTCTAAGGAACTTTATCACAAAATGCATTGAAGTGGTTCCCCTGTGAGACAGGGGTAGTAGTTTTGGCAACTCATTTTCCTTCAACTTGCTGGATGTAATTAGAAATCTGTTGAAATAAGTTAGGTATCTGCCATGCAAAATGGAACAGGAATGTCATTACAAAGCTTCTTGTAAAATAAGCAGTCTAATTATAGCCGTTGAATTAAGACAATGGGAAAAAACAAAACCAATGCCTCAGGAAACAACCCAGAGACTTCTCAAACTGCCTTGCACCTGCAGTTTTGTAGCTGTTTGGTTTAGGGATTTTTACTGTACAGACTACACGTGAGTACAGAAAAAAGCCCTGAAACCAACAACCCAGCCTGGGCTGCTGCTCTATTGTACCATTACCTTGACTGAAACACAGCTTTGGCAGAGGGGCTTGTGTTTTATTTTTTTTTTGCTTTCTTGGGGGTTTTGGTGATGACTTAGTTTTGTGGAGTTTTCTTTTTGTTTTTTTTTTTTGCTAGAATTGGGGCTTTTTAAATTTCTTTACAGCAATACTGACCTCTTCCTTAGGTCTTTGCAATTTTTGAAAAGGGGCCAGTAAGCAAAGTTGTTCAAGGTACAAAAGAAGAGCTGAAGAAGAGCAGAAAGCATTAGCTATCCCAAACAGACCATTAGTGGTCATTAGATGGCATGTTAAGCAAGTTCATGTCCTCCATAAACTTCATGGGTCAGATAGCAAACTTGCTTTAAGTGCAGCTTGGGCTGTGCAGGCAACTTTGAAATAAAATTTCTGTGACTCTATAGCCTCTAGCTGGCCTCTCAAATGGCCAATATTTTACCTTGCATAGGAAAAGGAAAATACAGACAAAACTGAGACATGTTTAGGATATTTGATTTGATGCAAACAAAGCGAATAGTGAAAGAAGAGAAATGATGAATGTACTCACTATCCTGAATGTACAGTACCATGCATTATTTTCCTTTAACCAGTTATTTTTTTCAACCATACAGAAAACAACATTGCTTCAAACTTTTTTGGGGGCATTAATAAAGATCAGATTACAAGCAGTCTTTGTGAATGAATTACCAGAAGAATGAATTACTACTACTTCAGTAGTCAGAAAGCAGTGTGCTCTGCCAGAAACAAGTGGTTCTAAGGATGTCCAGATATAGCAGACCAATTGGGTATGCAAAATCTTAATTAAAATTAGCAATAATTCCTTAGGCCATTTCCTCTTAAGTAAATATTCTGCATTTTTAAAATTCCTACATGATCTACTCTGACAGTTTTGGAATGGCTGCTCTTTTTAACAAGATTGCAGTCCAACCCCAAAATAAACATTTAATAAGAGGACATTTTTAATGGAACAGTTCATTTCATCCTCTAGTGGGGCTTATTAAAAGCACATTCAGTTTAAGAACAAACAAAAGTTTAGGAATTAAGATTTCCCCTCATTTTTCTTTCAAAAAAGATCTGTAGCAATTTAATTTGCTTTAATAAAGAATTGTTGGTACAAACATGATGTTTCTCCCAACAGCTCATAAGTTCTTCTTTTCTCCATATTCTTTTCCCCCTTAATTTTTATTGCATTACTTCATGCGTAGAAATTATGGCAGTACTGGATCAGGTGTTTTCTTACAGGTGGTAGACACCAACCTGCACAACTTATTTTACTATTGGGATACGAAAAGCTAGAGATGTGAAAATGTCTGCTTGCATCAGTATTCCCTCACGTTTCATCTGGATAAGGACAAGGCACTGCTATTCATCTCAACTATGAAGGAAATGTTCATCTTGACCTGAAAAGCTTCAGAGGTGAGCCCCTACAAACCTCATGAAGTTTAACAAGACCAAGTGCAAGGTCCTACACATGGGCCAAAGCAATCCCAAGCATACAGGCATGACCACTCTTCCAGTGAAGAAGTTTTTCTTAATGTCCACTCTAAACTTCCCTTGGCACAACTTGAGGCCATTTCCTCTTGTCCTATCAATAGTGACTTGGGAGAAGAGATCCACTCTCACCATTCTACAACCCCCTTTCACAAGGCTGTAAAGGGGGATAAGGTCTCCCTTAGCCTCCTTGTCTCCAGACTAAAAAAATCCCAATGCTCTCAGTTGCTCCTCGTAAGACCTGTCCTCCAGGCCCTTCACTAGGTTTGTTACCCTTCTTTGGACATGAGATGCTCTAGCATCTCAAGGTCCACTGAGGTGCCCCAAACCAAATGCAATATTTGAAGTGAGGCTTCACTAGTGCCAAGGACAGGAGGATGATCACATCTCTAGTCTTGCTGGCCACACTATTTCTGATGCTGGCCAGGACACTGTTGGCACCTGAGCACATGTGCAGCCAGCTGTCAATCAACACCCTCGGGTCCTTTTCTACTGATCAGTTCTCCAGCCACTTTTCCCCAAGCCTGTAGTGTTTCATGAGATTGTTGTGACCAGAGTCTTCACTTGGCACTTGGTCTTGTTAACCTCATACAACTGACCTCAGCTCATCCATCCAGCCTTCACCATACCTTGATGTTCAAGTAGGCTACAACTTAGCACTAATGGAAGAACAAAAAATGATATCAGCACGGCAGACAACAAAACGTTTTAGGATCTCAAAATTGTAACCATTGTTCAACAATTCCTAAGGGCAGCAACTCAAGATGATAAATAACACTATAGCTATCCGGTGTCTATTTGCTAGCTTTCAGTTCTCTAAAATGAAGAGAAATTAAGCCGTGCACTCACTTAGAACAGTGCCTTCCTTTACACAAGGGTGTGTTCCTGTTCTTGCCTTCCATTTAGAAGCTTGCTCATTTGTGCCATTTCTATCCCTGTGATTAACTACACTGAAAGTTGAGGTTTCATTTCTAGCATAATTTTTAATTCTTTCCCCATTTCTTTCACATCCATATTTTTTAAAATGAGGTGACAGAAAGGAAGTTTTCCTTGTGAGTCATCATAAAGAGAAGTTAATTACTTTATGGATAGTATTCCTCACACTCAATTATTGTTATTTAATAGTCCAAGGCCTGCATTTTTATTAGGACTAAGTCAATACCAATTTTTCTTCTGGTGTACTCTAGTAAGCAGGTGTTCTAAGGCACTTAAATAATTAATTATTCAACTCAATCATCTATTTGCTATCCTGAAACACAGCACCACTGACATCTTTTCTCCAATTAGCGTGCGACTGGGTACTAGGGAGGATGTATCCTTCTCATTTGGGCTTTTTATATTCATAGGCACAGCTGCATAGGCATCCACACTAAGAATTGTTATTTCTTTACAGATCCCCTTAGTTTAGTAGTGCTTTTCTACAATTTTGTCTGCTCCAGTTTCTCTTCATAATCAAAGATAATGTTGCATATGCAGGCTGGTGACTATACCCATTGCAGGAATGCTCATTTCAGCATGATCTTCCAGCGTGAGCATTTTAGCTCACCTTTGATTGAAGCCTAGGTAAGTCATTAGTGGGAACCCAGGAAAAGATGTGCTGTTGTACCACAAGGACTAGAAGAACTGTTTGACTTGCAGTTGTCTCATATAGTGCCCTAAGTGTACTTCCAGGTAGATTTCTCTCTCAAGTAGATTAACTTCATTTTGCATGTTTTCCTTTTTTCCTGCAGCATTCTCCTATCCTGTCATTGCTTTAGGGAACAGTTTCAAACTGCCTTGCTGCCCATTCAGTTCATACTTATTTTTCACTTTCTGGTGACAGGATTATCTTTCTTATATATCTAGTAGACCTGAAAGAGCTATAGTTGCTGTCAAAATCCAGCTCTTCCAGGAGTTCTGTTCCAGTTCAGCCAAGGCTCAGAGCACAAAGTGGAATACTATTTGTCTTGCAATTACTTTTGAGGTCAGTAAGAGGGTCATCAGTAATTAACATCTAGAAGACTTCTGACCATTTCTGGTTTTATTAAAATGGGGAAATTTGACATCCTTCTGCTTCAGGGTGGATGACATATTCTTACATATTAAAAACAGGGGACTAACACTCACTACTTCTAAACTAGGTGGAAATCATCAGCTTTTGCTTTTAGAATGAGAGCTCCTGCTTACTGCCTTTCACCCTTTCAGTGTCCTGAGAAGAAAATAACAGGGTAGCACAACTTGCATTTCTGCTTGATGGATGAATTTTAATTAAAGTTGAAATTAAAAATAGAAAAGCTTGAGTCAACTGCAAAATAGGAGTATCTACTTTTTGAGAACTAATTCAAATAACAAAACATAGCAGAATACTTTAAATTTGTGCATTCTGTTGCATTTATCATTGTAAAACTAGTGATTTGGTCATTATTTTTTGGCTCTGAACTTTATGGCATGAATTGATAGACTAAATTTAGAGACATGGTAAGCTCGCAAGATCTACATCTGTGTTTCGACCATGAATTAAAAATGTAACAGTGTAGAAATATGGTTATGCTTCTGGAATGTAAGCCACTCTTGCTGAATCATGTTAACCATCTCTTATTTTTGGCACTTCTTATTGTTAGGCCAGAACAATTAATCTCATTGTAGTGACAAACCTACAAACCACAGCAAATTACTTCATTTAAAGAAAAAAATAATTCTTCTTTCCACATATGAAATTAAAAATCACAGACCTGGTATTTTAAAAATCACCTTGCAACTAAAGAAATTAAAACTTTCCAGTTTCAGTAAAAGGCTAGTTCAATGAGCAAAATGCAAAGGAACAATCCCATACCCTAATATCTGCTGGGGAACACTGTGCCAGAAAGCACCTTGTTAGAAAAAGACCTGGAGTTTCCGGGGCACACCAAGTAGAGTATGTGAAATGTGTCGGTAGATTGAAGAGGTGATCTTTTCTCACTACTCAAACTGGTGAAGCCACACCTAGAACACCATATGCAGTTCCTGGGTCCTCAGTATGAGAGACATGGACATACTGGAGAGCATCTATTGTAGGGTCAGGAAGATGATGAAGGGACTAGAGCATGTCTCCTATAAGGAAAAGCTGAGAGAGCTGGAACTTTTCAGAGTTGGAGAAGAGGAAGCTCAGAGGGATCTCATCAATGTACATAAATATCTGAATGGAGGATGGCTCTTTCCAGTGGTGCTGAGGAAAAACAGGCACAGGCTGAAACACAGGAAGTTCCCCCTGAATTTAAGGAAACATCTTTTACTGTGAGGGTAACTGAGCAGTGGAACAGGTTGCCCAGGGCATTTGTCTCCATCCTTGGACATACTACAAAGCCATCTGGACATGGGGCTAGGCAACTGGTTCTACATGGTCCTGATTGAGCAGGAGGGTTGAACCAGATGACCTCCACTGCTCACTCCCAATCTCAGCCATTCTGTGATTATTGATTGCAGTTAAAGCTGAAATTCCCCTTTTCCCTGACCAGGTGTTCTGAGAGAAATTTTCATTTGCAAACTGCCCTCATTGTTAGGAGGTAGCATTTTATTTTATTTTACTGAAAATGTCTTTTTCCAGCAGTTAGGTCTTGAACTACCTTTTTTTCCCACAGATGCAAAAATGGGTTATTCAGGTTTCTCCCCAGGAAAAAAAAGAAAACTAATTAGTGTTATTACTGATTCAGAAATGCTCATAAAATAGATCTGTTCCCTAATTGCGTTCACTGGCAAGCAGACTGCACACACCACACTGAACAGATGAATGACCAATCATCATTTCATTTTCGTCCCTGGAAATGGTGAAAATTACTGAGAAAAGTGAATGTTGTTAAATTTTTTACAAATAGATTATTTTGAAATTACTCTTAAATTGAAACAGAGCAGAGGTAGGTAATTTGCATTGCTTCAGTTGTACTACAAAACACTCCAAACCAGGGGTATTTTTACATCTTTCAGGTTCAGAGATCTAAAGAATTGACCTAAAGACTAAAGAATGGGCCTAAAGACTAAAGAATAGAGGGGTAACACATTCCACACACTAGATGAGGACTGGAGTAACAACAGAGTGATTCCTTCCTTGCTGTTATAACACTGCAACTTGTTGAGCAATTATCACCCTTCTGGAGTCTGAGTGCTGAAGTTACGACGAAAAACAAAATATAAAATACACAGAGACAAGATAGAGACAATATGACACCAGGCTGGACTCATGAACATTTGTTTAACTCACAATTTTGAAGGGCCACTGAAACATTGTTGAGTTCACAGCATCCTAAATAGATTCCTTTGTCATGACAACAGCTTGGAGGAGGTTCTAGAAAAACTTTATGACACAACTTTTGTGCCATGCTGTATTATTTTCATGCAACTATGGAGTGTTCTGCAAGAAAAATATTAGTGTCTGCATCTTTACGGCATAGAGTTTCAGATGTGTAACTCACAACGTGGTCAGTTAGCCAAATGTAAATATTTCAAAGCAGACACAACTGCCTACACACCCTCCAAAACAAACAGGTTCTTCTATGAAAACCCTGTATTTAAATGCAAAATGACAAAAAGTCCCCAAAGGATGGAATTTCTTACCCGTTAAAAGTATGAACAATTTTCATATGGACAAGTTAAAAAAAATTAGACCAAATGTTGACAAATTGACAAATGTTATATATATTTGTCCTATTCCTCAACACTGATACATCTTTAGCTAGTACTTAAATCACATAAAATTAACTGTAGCAAATTCTGTGGCATCTTGCCTCATGCTCATGCAACAGGAAGGGGTGTTACATACACACCAGGGAATTATCTGCAACTGTACACCTAGCCTTTGGGTGTGTTTTCTATTAATCACATGATGCAAGGCATTCCTGGATGCTATTTTCAACATCTCAAAATATTAAGAAGTAAGTAGAGCTTGTCGGATTTTAAAGAATTAAGCACATTGAAGTAAAGCTGCCTTTTCTTTTTCTGATTTTTTCTTTTTCTGCTCATACCCTTGACAAATGGCTGAGATGTCTGATAATTTACTCCTTAGTCCAAGAGAAGTTTTACATCCTAACCAAAGTTTTGGTTTTTATACTACTAGTGGGATATCACTGTGCTTACAGGCAGGGAAAAAACAGCATTCTAAGATTTTTATTATGAGTATATTTCATCAGTATTTTATTTGTGGCTTACTGAAAACTAATTTTGAGTTGCAGTATGTGCTCTTTTAAAATTATCAGAAGCGCTATGAAGCTGTCAAGCTTTGGCTGCTTGATTTGAGGGAAGTGTTAACTCATTATTTTAACTGCACTGTCATTACAGAGCTCTCTTTGTATGGGACAAAAAAAAAGGGAAAAAACTCAACTTAATCAGACTGCAGGAGACCATAAAACTAAGACAAAATGCTTTAAAACAGCATGTTTAGAAATTGCAGCATCTGCTGCAATATACGCAATCTTAAAGGCTTCCTACAAAAACTGTGCAAATTAGCTCTATGTTTCTGGCTCGCTCCCAGAAAGACGAACCACGTATTTCAAGTCCATAGGGTTGGAATACCATGTAGAAATCAACTCTGGTCCTGTTCAAAACTAGAGTCCAAATACTGAAATGCCAGTTTTTCTTGTCCAGCAAGGCCCAGTTTCCAAATTTATTCTGACCATGTAAGATACACTCCCTACACAGCACTATTCCCCAGTTAATACAGGAGAACAAGGGGGCATCTGTGGGGGTTTTGAATGGCCTGGGTAACCAGGGCTGTTAAAGAACATCTAAGCAGATGTTTCCCAAAAACTACATTGAAAAAGAAGATGAACATCAACTGGATTAAATAGCAACTAGGAGTTATAAGGAGATTTCAGAATGCATCAGCTTTAAAGTGTAATAAACCAGCACAAATACATAATGCTGGGAAGATAAGTGGTAGTGATACAACAGAAGCCAAAATTGGGCTAGTCACAGCCATCAGTTGACCCACAGCATCAAGAATGGCTTTTGCAACAGGTGCACTGGTGAACATGCACCTCCACTAAAGAAGTAACAGTGTGGGGCAAAGCACTGGGGAGCTCACACTGGGGTGTGCCTGCCTGACAATGGTTCAGGTTGGTCACTGGTTGATCCTGGAAAGTTCACTGATTGCTACAAAACTGTGTGCTGCTAATAAATTGATAAACTTCTTTGATCCTGACTTGGTCTGAGCTGCATGAATTGACCAATTTTGACAGGCACATGTATGTATGTATGACATAACTGCCATCACTGAAACGTGGTGGGATGAGTCATATGACTGGAGTGTTGGACTGGAAGGGTATTAGGCTATTTAGGAGAGACAGGCGAGGGAGAAGGGGTGGAGGAGTGGCCCTGTATGTTGCTGAAGACCTGGAAGCGATGGAACTTGAGATCAGGGA
>VZRI01012864.1:212587-260780 GCA_013397515.1 Upupa epops
TGGTAAAGGGCCTGGAAGGTAAGCCCTATGAGGAGAGGCTGATGGAGCTAGGTCTGTTTAGCCTGGAAAAGAGGAGGCTCAGGGGTGACCTTATCACTGTCTATAACTACCTAAAAGGTGGTTATGGTCAGGTGGGGTTCGGTCTTTTCTCCATGGACACTGGAGACAGGACAAGGGGTCACAGTCTTAAGCCTCCATTGGGGGAGGTTTAGACTTGACATTAGGAAGAGGTTTTTTACTGAAAGAGTGATCCGGTTTTGGAATGGGCTGCCCACAGAGGTGGTCGGGTCACTGTCTCTGGAAGTGTTCAAGGTTAGGCTGGAGGAAGTGCTGAGTGGCATGATCTAGATGTCAGATATTAGGTTTACTTGGTTGGTTTTAGGTTGGATTGGATGATCTTTAAGGTGTTTTCCAGCCTTATCATTACTGTGTAACCTGTCTGCCCATTTTAGCCATTTCAACTTTGCCTAAATTTTACACACAGAAAAACAGTTTTCCTGAGTATCTTAATGAACTGTGTCATGAATAGAAAGAGGTAGGTGCCTGTAAAGGTCTTCTTACCTAATTTAGGAGCAGGAATTTAACTGGATATTTGCATACTATGAAAGTCTTATATGAAAGTCTTATGAAAGGCACATAACTTCCTTTACCTGTATGAGGTATCATTGCCTTACATCTTGACTAGTTGCCCATATGACTGAGATTCAAGTTAGGTACATGCAAAATCGGACTGTTTCCACTTAAGGATAAGTGAGATTAATTAAGGTCTCAGTTTAGAAACCTATAACATCTAAAATAACTCAAATAAAATAATCCTACAAAATTATTCATCTGGAAGATGCCCAACGTCTTCACCAGTCACTGATTTCTATGTAAAGGATGGATTCAATTTTAAATGCAGGCTTTATGTTTGAGGCGTTTGGTTCCTGTGACCAACTGAGAAGACATCACAAAAGGTATCAATAAATATGAAAACTTCATATATAGTCTGCTGACAAACTCCTTCATTGACAGAGACAAGTGTGTTACAATTGATGCAGTTCCTGCTCTCTCACCTCTTACATTTCAGTCAGTTCATCAGAAATTCACAAGGATGTTGTCAAGTCCCGAGACACTGGAGATCTCTTACAGAAAACCTGACAGGGCCTTAATTATACATGTTCTGTAGGACACTGGTACAATACCACTTTTGTTTCCTTGGTTACTAACTGCTGTAATCATAATGTATATGTTCTAGCACAGCATTATTATGACATGCCAAAGACAGCATGTCATTAGTCAGGCTGACAAACATAAAGAACAGCTGTATAGGCACTTAGAGTATTTAAATTATATCAAGCATTCTCCATTCACTTGACTTAAAGAAAATGAAAGTAGTAAGTTTGAGAATGGCCATGAACTAAATAAGGATTATACTAATTGTATTTTTCATCTTTATAACCAGCTGTACACAGTGATATTTCAGCAGTGTCAGTGTCTTGTTCTGAGTACTGCATGAACACTAAAAAGATTCAGTTGATCAGAAGTACTTTGATAGTTCCTAGGCCTCATCACTAAGAAAAGAAAGAAGTCTCAGGGTTGTAACAAAAATATTTGCAATCTCCAATTGCGTAAAAATAAAATACTTAACATTGGCATACAATAAAAAAACTCATGTTTTTCCCCTCTACATTTCTGCCTCTCAGGTAAAAGGGTGATAACTTTTCAGTCACAACAGATTTTATGTGTTTACCTATAGGGTTTTTATCTGAAATTCAGAATGGATTCCTGCAAAGATTACAGCTCAAAAAAGCCAGAATTAAAGGAAAAGTTTACCTTGGGTTTTATTGCTTTGTAACTTTATCACATTTGTGGAGCTATGAAGAATTATAAAACACATTAAGTAGATAAGCACAATTCAAAGAGCTTGACCAATGTGAGTCAGAGCAGACTCCGTTAATTGCTACTGCAGGCAGAATTTCACTTTCCTTGGGATAAGAGTTGCGAGAAAGCAGTATTACTGATAATGGCATTTTCTAGTTTTTCACATGTCATTTGTGGAAGGGTAAGTGGTGGTGAGCTGTTCCCCTGCTGAGGGGTGAACCACGAAATAGCTCCATCTGCTCTGTGCCTGCATTTGGTAGTGTGCAATGCAGTTTGGTACTTGTCCATTTTTCAAAAGTAGTTCTGTTCATTTTCTCAAGATTCTCCTTTAGTCCCCTTCAGAATTAACTTAGAACAAGTTGAAGATCACTTAGATAATATATACAAAACTTTTTCTATAAAACACTGGATGTGAAAATCACTACAAGTGAGGTACCACTAAGATCCCATTGCTGCAGGAATTCTTTTGCCTGACCAAGCTCACCTTAGAGAAGAAAGCCCTGAAGAATAACCAACTGTAATGCAGTTTCACTACTTCAAAGTAAATCAAGTTTTCATGATAATTTGCTGGATAAAAGATTTTAATGTTTGAAAAAAACTGTCTTTGTCAAAGGGCTTTTTAACAGCCAAAGAATTTAACATACCTGCAGAAGGAAAGGATGAAAACCGTACTAAGTAGAAGTGAAATTTGCACCATGAATGCAAGGGATTCATAGATTCTTACAATGGTTCAGGTGGGAAGGGACCTTAAAGATAACTTAGTTCCAATCCCTCTGCAACGAACAGGGACACCCCCCACTAGACCACGGTGTTCAAGGCCCCATCCAATCTGGCCTTGAAGACTGCCGGGGAGGGGGCAGCCACAACCTCCCTGGAAAACCTGCTTTAGTGTCTCACAAACTTCATCTGAAGAATTAACAGAATGGAGAATTTACCCTCTCCAACATTACATACCTAGACAGCTGCTTCTAAGAATTTTACCTAGCCTGTGTGTATAGTTGGTTAAAAGAAATGCTCTTTTCCAAGCTTCATGACAGAAAAGATGCATTGCTTGAAATACATTCAGAAATAAAACCAAAACAAAAAACTTCTGTATAGTGGTGCAGCCCTGCAGTGTCACATAAAAATGAGACCAAGGCAATAATAGTGTTCCCATCACAACTTAATGGAACGTGACCAAAGAAATCATAGAATCATAGAATCATTAAGGATAGGAAAGGATCATCTAGTCCAATCCCCCTTACCAGCTGGATCACCTAGACCAAGTCACACAGGAACAGATCCGGGCAGGTCTTGAAGGTCTCCAGAGAAGGAGACTCCACAACCCCCCTGGTTACTCTGGTACAGAAGGAAGCAGTGTTTACGGGTATATTTAGGACCCCAAAATGGTATTTCTGGAGAAAAGGACCATGGCAATAGTAAGCAAACTATCAAGAAAAACATTCCTTGCAGTTGCTGAGATTTAAAGCGAATAACGTCAAAAAAAGAGGTTGTGAAAATGGTATTCATGCCACATTCAAAGCTGGTAACAAATTCCATATACTTTTACATGTGCATAATAAATGGATCCTTGTAAGGAAAACTGCTCATTAGATATTTGCAATACCTTCAACATCTTAGTTGTGTGATCTGGAACAATATTTGTATTACCTAAATAGACAAGTTCTTCAGGTGAGGTGTAGCAATTAGATGAGTGTGGCATGCTTGTAACAGATGGAAATACAACAGCTTTTTGCTCTGCCTGTATCAAGACGATTACACTGCAGCTTAAACTGGATGCTTCTTAAAGCAATGAAAGGATGACTTTGAGCTCTTGCAGTAATAAGGAAAGTTCTGTGAAGAGAGAGAAGAGCATAAGGGAAATAAGGAGATAATAATGTGTGGGTTCCAGCTTGGAAAGTGAGAAGGAAAATTATACTTCTCTCTGTACGTAACTGAAGATCTGCAGTTACAGCATCTGTCACTGCCATTGATGGCTGCTGACAGAGCCAAGTTGTGTGGAAATTCCTGCTTAACTCATTGAGTAGCTTTCTGTATAAAAAGAAAAACACTATTTAAAGCCCATTAAAAGGCTCCCTGGACAGTTTTTATAAAGTATTTTCCTTTGAAAGACTTTCATAAATCAAGAATTTTTACTATTGAGCAATTCTCAAATGTCAGATCACAGAGATGCATAAAAAGTCAGTCAATAAGAAAGTTAAAATGATAATTAAGCATAAATAGATGGGGCATTGCTGATTTTATTACTAAAAATCCATGATGCAATGATAATTATAAAACTTATTATTCAAAGATGCAGTAATGGTTTCATTGTCCACAACTGAAATTCACAAGCAATATTATCACTCTCTTATAAGAGAGAATGTAAAATTCTGTGTGACTAGATTGTGCAATCAAGCCCCTTTTCTGAATGGGTTGACTTTCAACATTTGACCATTATGTTCCAATTTAAAGCCTTTCCAAAAGTACTAATGACAAATCAGTGAGTTTGATGGTAAAATCTTATATTAATGCAGTCAAAACTGTAGCTGATAGAGAAATTATTTAAAAAAAACCCCAAGAAACACATAATAAGCAATGCTTTTCATTTTCAGTAACCAGAAACAGAGTTACAGAGATGGAAATTAATGAATTTTACTACTGAGCATTCCCTATTGTCCAGAAAACTGATTGTGTTAAATCATATACACTCCATGGATGATTGCTGCTCAGTGATCTAAACAGCCTTAAAATAGTCACCCTATCAGAACCTCTTAAAAAGAATCACTAATTTTAAATTCTATGTTAAGACTTTTACATATGAAAATCTAGAAGTAAATATGTAACTCAGTATTATCACTGAACTACTCTTTATTTTTTTGACTTATGGGTGAAAAGGTTTCTAGTCAAAGCAAGAAAAGCTTCATGCTATTGACTATGAAGGCAATTATCAATGATATATTTTTCTTTTTTTGCAGTGGCAGACTTTGTGAGATGTATGGAAGCCTGAGCATAGTTATGCCATTTATTTGATGACTGTGGCCAGATTTCTTTTACCATACATGATTTGTTTTAATAGACTTTGTGTTTGAAGCTATTTTCATTTTGCAAAATGCCTTTTCCAGGAGACTTGGTAAATTGAGTGGGTGGCCACTGCACTGCTGTACTGAAGTACTATTAAATAATACACGTGTGTTTTATCTACTTGGTAGAACTAATTTATCAGAAAAAGAGCTAATTAAATAACAACTTGTACATTTAAGTTCTAAATTAATTTACACATGCATACATTAGAGGGAGTGTGAAGGAAATACAATAAACATTTCTTCTTCAGTATCAAGTAAGGTTTTTAGCACTGATTTTTTTTATCTTGGCACCAAAATGTGCACAAAAACTACCCTTCAGTTTTGGACTAACAGATTTTATGTTCATCTCTAAAAGCTCTTCTCCGCTAGAAAAAGTTGATGCACTCATTCTGCAACCTGCCCTCCACTCCAGCCACTAGATTTTTGTATTTTTATTTCACTTAATATACTTGTAAATCCACAACTGGCTTTAAATAACTGCTTGCATGGCATTTTGCACATGAAGATTCTTTACACTATGATTAAACAAACAAACAAATAAAAATCTGATAGAGAAAGAAAGAAGTCACCATGCTCTGAAATGAGTTGAAAAATAGAATGAAAGAAATAAACTGCCATTATAACAGTTTTTAAAAAAGTTTCATCACCTGCAAGATGTTCAGTGTCAAATTATTTTTTCCCTCTATATTCAGTAAAAAAAAGGGGCACATTTATTCTTTTACTTAGACTCATAGAATTGTTTCTATTTATCCTTTTACCTGTCAGTAATGAATTTCCCACAGATTACCCTAGTCTGAAGAGACACCAGATTTTAGTAGAAGCTGCTAAAATCTGTAAGTATGCACATCTGTCCAAAGTTTCCTTGGTTTCTCTCTTATCACACACATATGTCCTGGTTTTAGGGCGAAAGAAGGAATCCCAGCTGTGCAGATCCTTTTTAATAAGAGAATTTAGAATAAGAGAGATCAGGTGACCAGAATAAAATACTATAACTTTAATGGGGGAAAATAAAAGGGAAAACGGGATGAAACAGTGTACAAGAGGAGTAAGAAATAATTTACAAAAACACCAATACAAGCAGAGCTGGAGTCTGGAGTGCTGCCAGGCCAGTGGTGGTGGACAAATGCTGGGAGATAGCACAGGAACTGGTGCGGCAGGCATGAAGGAGTGTGGCCTCAGAGTGACTGGGGCCAGAGGGAAGGTTGCAGTCTCAGAGCAGAGCTCAGAGAAAAACTAAATCCAAAACAGAGTCAGGGCACTGAGGCAGCTGAGACTGGAAGGACAAAATGCAGGACCAAAATGGAAATATTCAGACCAAATCACAGTGACATCTGGCCTTCTACTGTCCACCCCTTGTTCTTCTCAGAACTCTCTTCCTGCTCCCATGCACAGCATCTGTGTTCCCTTAAAACCTTCCCCCCAGCAACCTCCCCACTCACATTGCTGCTAAGTCACTCCAGAGGGAAAATGAGGTAAGAAATATAATAACCTAAAATACGTCAACCTAATACAACAGAAAAAGTCACAAGTGGAAATTATTTAGAATAATTGACCACAGTTCTCTATACACACTAACTCAGCATATAAACAGGACAGCTAATAATAATAAACAGAATGATAATAAAGGTTTTATGTCATGGACTATTTTCTTGTTTGTCATGAACTGATGCCAATCACAAAACTGTGAACTGGATTTGAGGAAAAAGATTTTTTCAAGAAGTGCTGAGACACTGCTCATCATCTCTAAGAGTTTGTATAAAGTTCTATCTTTAAAGGGTGAAAACATCAATGGAATTTTAGACGTTCAGGTTTAAACAAAATAATGACATAGTTCATTTATTTTTTTACACAAAAATGTATGCTATAGTAATTAAATTCAATACCCCATGACTTCACTTAAATGGATACTTAAATATTTTACTAATCTGGAGTAAACCCTTGTCAAGAACAATCGTAGTCCTGTCAACTGTGCTATGGCATGCAAACACTTAATTGAAGATGAACGGCTGTATCACATATGCTATAGGAATAGACAGAAAGTCCTTTTGTCATCAAGTTCAGTCTATAGTCATAGAGACCACAGAAAGTAGCCTCTTTCATACATCTTAGATTAGTTTCTTTGCTCCCTTAAAACCAAAGCCCATCAAATTGTCAAAAGTACAATGAATTCATAGCCTTAATGGAATCATATTCCGTTTTTACACATTTCTTTAACCTCTTTTATCTAAAATTATTTTTCTTTCACTTTCATATTAATTCCTGAATCTATCTATAGAGGGTGAATAAAGCCCCTTTTATGTATCAATCATTACTTTGCTGAAGAAATTAAGCTAAGGTATTTCAGTAAGACAGGTACTTTGCTCTGCTGAGCAGCTTCATATATCTTCAGAGCGCTTCTTCCAGTTTACATCTTTCTTGAACACGAGCATGCAAAATACTACAAAGAATGTCAGATAAGGTCTTATCTATGTCCTACATGGCAGCTTTTCACCTTTCCATTTCTCCCAATCAAGTATGACAATGACTTGGACAGATTAGTTCTCTAGTGCACTTCCTCAGATGATAAAAATCATTAATTCCATCATAGGACTATCAGATTAATCTGACAGTTTTAACCCTCTACAAAAGTCTTGTTGCATTTTTGTCTGATTTTCCTTTGTTCTATGACTTTACTTTGTCAACAATTCAAAATTATTTTAAGATTTTGTTTTCTACAGTGTTTAAAAAATAAATGCATAGTTTTTCTCCTACACTGAGCTGCATTTGCCAGTTGTGGTATTACTTGTAATGTTACAAATACACCAAACATTCTGTGTGTCACACATGCAATTTCACGTTTAAATTCTGATATCTGTTCCACTCATTCCAAGTCAAGTTCTTGGGTTTGCTTCTATCTGTGGATACAATAAAGCACTATTTTTAGAAACATAAAAAAAAACCCTCGCAAACCCCATACATTTACACACTTAGTAGTTGCTCTTCCTTCATGCTGTGGTCCTGAATGAATCTTACTAAGCATTTTTTTTAATTTGAAGTGTCAATAATCCTTACTTCTTCCTCCTAATGAAGGCCACATCTTCTTTCAGCATTTCCTTACTACTTATGTACTCAATTTACTGTTCTGTTTCATTCTCTGGAAGGTCTAGTTTCTTTCTGTTTTTCTCAACCTTACATTCTACCTCTAGAACAGAGCTTACTTTCTAGGCTGATAAATGCCGTCTTTGCTTCTTCTAAACTCTTCACCTATTTCTAGTATTTCTACTAGGCTAGCTAAAGATTAAATCTGTCTCTGATTTTCTTTTGCTCTTGCCTGGAAGAAATTCAGTGTGGGTTTACATATTAATCTTACAGAATTTCTAATCCTTCTGGCTATGAAATTTCCTTCATTAACTTAGTATAGCTCTTTACTCTTCCAGGAAGTACATTTGTGAATAAATAGTAGAAGTATTTACTTTAATATGGGAACATAGATGTTTCTGGGTTTGTGTTTATTTGTTAAATCATCCTTCAACCTGGTTTTGCTTTCTTTACATTGAGCTGACTCATACGTGGTTATCAACTGTAAAAAACAAAGGCAGATGTATACTGTGGAAGTGCATTGCATTTTTTTTACCCCATGGACCAAAACATTGAGAGTTTACTCAGGTGAAAGAGATGAGACATTATCACAAAGTGATGTTTGAAGATTAATCCACGTCTATGCAGTAAAACTTAGCTGTTATTTTCTCCTATAAAAATATCTATGGCATAAACGCATAATTGAGTGACTTCATGTCTGAGTCACAAACTGTGTTAGCTTTACATACAGACAAGGTATTATTTTTTAGCAGTGACTTCCAAAAAGAAAGAAGACTATTTCTTGTCCACTGAAGTTAAGAGTGAATGGACTCTTAACAACACAGTTATCAAGAGGATGAACACAGTTGGCCATAACACTTCCAACAGTTTTATCAACTTGTATTAACATTTTAAATTAGAAATAAGAAAGATAATGAGTAATAGTCAGAGATACTCAGTTGCAGAAGAACTGCACTAAAGCCTATAATAAACTTAGAGTTCACAAATTTAATTTTTAATTTCTAATTCAGTATCAAGTAATAGAGAAGAACTAGACTTCTCTGTTAAAGGTACTGCATAATTTCCATTTAACTGAACTTCTATTAGCTGAAACTAACATTGAGCTATAGATTATTCATGGACCTAGATCTGTATTAAAGTCCTCTATTTGGAGAACAAGTCTACAAATTTTTATTCCTTTGTATTGTTTTTCACCACCATTACATGAAAAATAATCACTGGCAATTAATGTGTACAGACATAAAATATCTTCTCCTGCAAGACTAAGGGTACCATCAACTTAAAGATATTACTCTTCATACGAAATGTTTTAGTATTTTTCTCAGTTAATATTCTCCCTCTGGAAAGGAATGAAATAATTTATTTACAGATCACAGAAATAAAAACATCCTGCTTAAGGACCTCCAGGGCGCATGTATTGTGACTTATACTAAGACACAGGATAGGAAATTAGTACAGGTGAGCACATAAACAAAAGCTGAAAGGGCTGCATGCAGTAGTATGTCATTATTTGAAACCTAAACAGCGATTTTTTTTTTCCTGATCTTACTAAATTTTTTAGTTTTATGTTCCAGATTACACTTTGTGATTTCATATCATGCTATGAATCCTCACTAATATACCTTCACAAGAAATCTACAAAGACTATTACTTCTCCTCTTTTGTATAGGAAAGGTTAATGACTGTACTAAAGCCATACAGGAAATAAGAGATATTCTAAAATTAATTAAAAACTTATTCCATCCTAAATAATTTTCACGACGATTCACAGCACAAAGGAACACATTCAGCTTAAAACCATGTGAAGCTTCGTCAAGCTCATGCTTCATTTTGGGAATCTGAGATGAGCATATCTCAAACTGTGCCTGTTTCAACTACCTTTCTTGCAATTAAACTGATGTTTGCACCTTGCCATAACAGAAGCCATCAGATTTGTGATTACTTACTCAAACATTTTAAATTAATTTCACTGTCCATTAACTTTCAGATCCTTGGTACAACAGGATTATTCTGTGACTAAAATGTACATAAAATAGCTTTTCAAAAAAGTAAGTCTGTTAGGCCTTCTGTGTAATAGGAAGCTGTTCCAGATCCTGGCTACCATTTGTGAAGCTAAGATCAAAAAATAGATATTAACAAAATTCTCAGTAATTAACCAAGAAAACTATTCACATGCACTCTCTTATTTTGTTCAAATGCTGATATATCAAGGCAAGAAAAATTGAGATACACATTAAAACCAAATGTGAATTCTTAGGTGTATTGCAACTATTCACCCAATCTAGAAAGCTTTAAACAAACTAAATACAGACTTCTCTATAGCAGCAGTGTGTAATTATCTTTACTGGAAAAGTTTGGTCAAAACCACCTCATATCTCATAAGACTATCTCTTTACTTCTTGCTCCATTGCCACCCTGTGGATTCATTCCTGATTCCTCACAAGACGCATATGGGACCACATCCTGTTTGAGCATCTTTGACTGTAAGACAAAAGTCCTCTAAGACTTTTTGTAGCTAATTTTGCAGCACAATGAAATGCCAATTGTCATAATTGTGCCTGGGAAAGGGATATTTTTCTACTGTAAGACAAACAGTCCACTGCTGCATGGAGATAACTCCTTTAAAGTTCAGTTCATGCTATTATTTAAACAAAAATAGCATGTATTCTCATTGTCATTCTCATTCTCATTGTAAACAACACATCATTGCAATGCATTTCTGCATTCTCCCAGCACCCACAAGGCATTTTATGTGCTTCAGTAGAAAATATTAATTATTGTTCGTTTCCCTTACCATAGCTCCACTGTATTTTTCCGAAGAATGCTACTGGCTTTCCCAGCTGCTACATAAATGCCTGCTTGGCATAAAGACCATGAGATACTTCTCTCATATTGCATTAATTATTTCAAGGCTTACATGTGGTTTACACAGCTACTGTAAATAAACAACAGAACAACAAATTGCAGTTTATGAACAGGAGGCTAGAGATGCTCTAAGCAGGCTTCTACTTTATCAGAATGCTTACTTATCTTTGTTTTCTGTATCACTCTAGACTAACCCACAACTGCTGACATGTGTTTAATTATTGTCCTTTCCTCTAACAATGTCAGAATGATTGCATAACATTAATAAGGGCTTTGAACAGAAGTCTGTATCAGCATGCTGGAAGTCTCTCTGATAAGGCCAACCAAAATTTTACTTTCAATATTGAAAGTGATACTGGGTTTTGTTTGTGTTCACACTTACTGAGAACTGTAGTTATTGTACATTAAAATGAGTCTGAAACCTTTCCCCCTCCCCCTCCCCCCCGAATATGGTTTAGTGTTTATAAGCAAGAACACAGTAAGACAAAAATCTAAATTGCTTCCTCCTGAGACAAAAATAGTTTCCTCCAAGCCAAAAAGTTATATGATTGACTCTAGTCTGTAAGTTACGACAGAAGAACATTACTATACTTGTAAACAATGGTACTCAAAACCTAGAAACGTTAATAGTTTAGCAGTTAAGTAATCTCCTTTTGGATTTGTATTTTAATGGAATATTTAATGACCCTATCACCCATTATTTTTCCCATATGTTTGCCACTTAATTCAGTCTTCTGAAAATCATACCCTCTTTTATTCATTTATCTCCGAGAGTCTCATGCCCACCTTCTCCATCTACCTTCGTATTATCTCTGAACTCATCATCTCATGATGCTGCAACCTCATCTCTGTTCTGATTCTTAATTCTCATACAGAAAATCAACAGAAACGAGTGAAAGCATGCATGAGCTCCACCTGCCCACAGTTTCTGCAGGAATCTGGACAGAATTGTTAGTAGACACCATACTGCACACAACATACGAGGAAGGCTGTAGTACTACTGGCATTGCCTACAGTACTGCTGCATCCTCCCACATGTCACTCATATCCAGTTAGTAATACCAGAGAAAATCCATGTCTTATCAAAGTATTTGCACATTTCAGGACTGTTTGGAGAGTTGCCATTTCTCAACAAGGTTTTTTATTTTCCTACAATCCCTACCCTGAACTTGTCCAGGCTGGGAGTGTTTGTCACCTTCTGCTATTTCAGTTTTGAAGTCTTTGTCCTGTATCTACCCTACTCCTCCTGATTGTTCAGTGTCATCTTCCCTCCTTTCTCTGCTCATTTCTGTCACTGACAAGCCAAGCTATAGACCAACTCCATTAAGCACTTTCCTGGATTGCTCCTAGCACTTCTCTTTTCTGTGGTTTTCAACCTGTCACAGTCATTCTGCTGTCTTCAACAGCCCTTTCTTTCCAGAGACGTTGTGGAGTCGTCTCCTCTGGAGACATTCAAGACAGGCCTGGATCTGTTCCTGTGCAACTTGGTCTAGGTGATCCTACTGTGGCAGGGGGATTGGACTGGATGATCTTTCAACATCTCTTCCAATCCCTAATGATTCTATGATACTGCAGTGTATTTCCTACCTCTCTTCCTTTTTCACCTAAAAGATCTAATTTAACATTTTAATTGACCAGACGTCTGTTTAAACAGCTTCTGACTTCCCAGAAGGAGGTCAGATCTCAATAGTTGAATGTCCTCTCCACCATCTCATCACCCATTATTGCCAACAATTTCTAAGTTTAGTTTGTTGGGTTTTTTTGTTCTCTTGTTTTGCTGCCTCTGTTCCTAACAGAATCACAGAATGTTAGGGAGTGGAAGGGACCTTGAAAGATCATCTAGTCCAATCCCCTTGCCATAGCAGGATCACCTACATCAAGTTGCACAGGATCATGTACAGGCAGGTTTAAACATCTCCAGAGAGGATGACTCCACAACTCCCATGGGCAGCCTGTTCCAATGCTCTGTTATGCTCACTGGGAAGAAATTCCTTCTGATATTTATATGGAATCTCCTACGTTCCATCTCTCACCCATTGCCCCTTGTCCTATCACCAGATAACTTTGAGAAGACCCTGGCTCCTTTCTCCTGACACCCACCCATTACATATTTGCAAACATGAATGAGGTCACCCCTCAGTCTCCTTTTTCCAAGCTAGAGACGCAACTCTTTCAGCCTTTCCTCATAATAGAGATGCTCCACTCATTTGATCATCTTTGTGGCTCTTCACTAGACTGTCTCAAGGAGTTCTATTTCCTTCTGGATCTGAGGGGCCTAGAACCGGACACAATATTTCAGACGAAGTCTTACCAGGGCAGAGTAAAGGGGAAGGAGAACCTCTCTCAATCTACTAACTACACCCCTTCTAATCCACACTAGGATGCCACTGGACTTCTTGGCCACAAGGGCACATTGCTGGCTCATGGTCACCCTGCTGTGCACCAGAATTCCCAGGTCTATTTCTCCTACACTGCTCTCCAGTAGCTCTCTCCACTTTTTTACCAAAGTGTTGTCCTGCTTCATTCTTACCTGTTTCTTTTGACCTTGCTTGTGCTGCAGTGCAAATCCCTGAAACACCTTGAAATCATTCTCTACAAAAGTCACTCCTAGTCCAAAAATCATCACTAAAGTAAGGATCCTATAACTTACATTTGCTCCTCAAAACATCTTGGTTTAGTGCAGCTTTCTTCAAAAAAGCAGAAGAATGATAAAATAAAACATGATCTTCCTCCTCTTGTCATGAAAACATACTGTCTCCCTCCAACATCTCCTGTTCTCTTCTGCCTTTCATAAAAATTAATTCCTTTTGCCTGTGTGAATTGTCCTAGCCTATGATCCTACTGCCTTGCCTTTCTTCACAGAGGCACACATGGGCTAAACCAGTCCTCATTGAAACCATATTTATGAAAATGAGACCACACAGAACTGCAGATTTCACTCTGCCTTTGTCTGAGGTCAGCGCATCTGGGTTTCTGAGTGAAGACTGCACCAAGTTTGTAAAAGGAATGGCAGGTAGATTCTCAGTTACAGCTGTGTTCAGGCATGCTTTTGCTTATAGCAGTGGTTAAGCTGCCGTGACATTTATTTTGGAGGTAAAGATTTTAGAGAAAAATGAGGACAACAGAAATTACCTCAGCAAAAATATCCCTTTCCCAGGCACAATTATGACAATTGGCATTTCATTGTGCTGCAAAATTAGCTACAAAAATAAATTCCTTCAAAGACATAAACCCAAATGAAAACAGTTTTCATAATTTGAATTTGAGGGTTAGGGTTTTTTTTTTTTTGGTTTTCTTTAAACTATAGAATTGACAATAGCAGCATATTATTTAAAGAGAACAATAAAGCTCCTGCTTTCACGTTTGCAATCTTTTGCAATTGTATGATTAAACTTCTACCTAATTTCTTTTGTAATTCTGGAGAGCAAAGCAATTTACAAGTCTCTATAGAAAATACTGCAAAACTACCATTTTAATTATTTTGATATTTCAGGCACATATTTAGCTCAGCAAAGATCAGAGCTATTTATGCCAATCTTATAACTGCAAAATCAAGACAGTTGTTAGCATTCAGTAATCATTTGGAAATAGAACTTGATGTTTCCTGGCTATCATAACAAGGGTAAAGCCTGAGACATTGTTTATGTCCCAATCTCCCCAACAGTAATAAAATCAGATTGATTGATAACAGCAGAGAATTGGTTGTTGGTCTATAGTCAGAATAATGGAAGCTCTTTAGAGGGTATTAACTTAAAACTCATTGCACAGAAGTTTGAAAAAGGATGAAAGAGTTCTACATGCAGAACTAATTCAGCTATTAAATCACTTATGTACAATTTTTTGCATGCTCACAAGTTCTCTGTTTCACCAATGTCTTTGTGCATCCTCTGTTTTAGACCTTAATCTCAGGATGATGTTTGGCTCACCAAGGACATATATGTTTTCACACGCGTATGTAGACATTGGATTCTCTCTACATGTATGGGTACAATAAGTGCAGGCAATATGAACAGCCAACATTATATGTAATTACTATAAGATTTACATAGATTCAAAAAGCACTAGATAAGCAGAGAATTCAGACTTTTTAGAAAGAAACAGAACTGCACTTTTTAGTTGTTGTGCACTGAATTTTCATATGAATGATACAACAAAGGGGAAAAACAACCAGATGAAAATGAAAAGGAAGTTAAGTAGCTGTTTATTGAGTTACCACTTCTTCTTTGCATTTATGCAAAAGAGGCTGTTTCCTCAAGTCACCAAACAACTCTAATAATATTTATTTTTACTTTTATTGCTCATCTGAAACATCTTGCAGAATCCTGACCTATTGATCAAGTGTCTCTATGAATAACAGACAATAGTAGCACTGTATGTGTATCAAATTATAAAATACAGAGAACCAAATCCTTGCCTTGTGGATGGCAAACAAGCTCACAATCTTAGCAGAGTGATTTGCTACTTGTGCTGCCTCCAGGGATGAACAGACAAGTTATCCTCATGCATTTCTGGCCTTGATGAGAGAATCTATATAGTTAGACTCATCTCTTCCCTACACTATCACAGAACTCATCTGTGGAGCTGGAGAGTGATGGAAAGGTGGAGGGTTTTTTTACTGTTCATCTCTCCCATGCTATAGAACTGTGGCTATTTTCCTTTGAGTTTTTTAGTGACACAGAAATAGAAGTAATGCAAGGCCCAGGTTGAATAAAGCAGCTGGCCAGAATCATGAATCTAACCAATGACAATGAGAGCATAACACAGACACTGACTCCCAGACTTTTAAACAATTCTACAGAGAACAAAAGAAAACAATCCCCAAAACCTACACGTGTGCTAAGTGACATATTTTTGAAGTACTACAGTTGCTTTGACATAACAGGTGCAAAATAATATTTGCCAAGATGATGTGATACTCTTTCACTTGTGTGAAAAATGAAAATTGGGCCGTATCATTCACAATCAGTTTTCTCATCTCAAACTTGGCAGCATGTCTCATTGGAAAATAAGACTGAAAGCACACTTCAGTGAGAGGTTCATGGAGCAGTGGAGTCAAAGCTATTGGAGCATTTAACTATGTCATATGTTTTTATAAGAGAAGACAAAGAGAAAGAAATACCTTCCCATCAGTATATAGAGTCACTATTTTCTACTCATCTCTATGTGGTTTATCTAGCATAGGCAGCTATCACTTTGAAATGGGTTGGAGTGTGCAAAAGGTTGTAGTGAGGTAGAGGTTGCTCTGTTCTGCCAAGCAGCAAGTGCTAGAACTAGATGAAATGGCCACAAGTTGTGCCAGAGGAGGTTCAGACTGGATACCAGAAAGAATTTCTTCATCAAAAGGGTTATGTACAAAAGAACAGGCCACTCAGGGAGGTGCTGCATTCACCCACCCTGAAGGTATTTAAAAGACACACAGATGCAGTGCTGAGGACATTATTCAGTAATGAGCTGTCAGTGCTGGGTCAATAGCTGTACTTCATGATTTTAAAGGTCTCTTCCAACCAAAATGGTCCTGGGATTCTGCATGTTGTTGCCACTTGTCATCCCCTAGTGGCCAAGTGAATTGCTCTTTAAGTGTCCGCACATTTTCTGTGGTCTCTCTTTGGGGTATGAAAGGAGAATTGGTTTATGAAGGGACATTACAGCACTGCATGGAATACTATACGGAGAGTTTATCTACCAGCCACACACTGCAGCTCTGCGTAACACTGTCTGACTGGGACAGTTCACTACTCATGAAGAACAGAGCAGCTCTGTACTACGATGTACATACGTGTTATGAACTAAAATACAGGCTAACCTGTCTGAAATGCTTGTCTCTCATTTCTTGCAAATCCCCTCTCTTTACTCCTTCTGTGTAATTATGGCACTAATTTAGAAGAACTTTCTATATGCACACGTTTAAGACCTAGGATGATGTCTATCTAATGGGAATAAAAGAGATTTTTAACCCCATGCCATGATTCTGCACCAGAACAGAAGTGGACTGGTAGCTCATGCCACAGCACTACCGAACCACCCTGCACATGACGTCTGGAATATCAGGTTGAGAGTCTAGCCTCCATAATTACTTACAGTTGTTTTTTTTCTGTATAAAACTCTTACAACTTTGTAGCCACCAGGATAAGTGTTTTGTGCTTTTAGTTTAATTCATCTGGCAACATCAATTTGTTAAAGCTTTAACTTTGAAGGACTGCTAGTGTTGTGTAGATCAGATTTTTATAGGTCCTACATGGAATCTCATAATGAAAGAAAACTGCTGTAAACATTGCTGTATTGTTTGGGGAACTGGTGCATTATTTTACAACATGCAGAAAGTGAAGGTCTGTAGTAATGTAACAGGATTCTACTAGGGACACAAAGAACTAAATTCACACTTCAACTCAATGAAAGTTCATGGCAATATTTTACTTGAGCTGTAAAAGTCACTCTAAGTTATAACTGTGCCTCTGTACATTTCCTATGTAACTTTGCTTACATTCCTACCTAGTAGATTAAGTTCATCCCCAAAGCAACCAAAAGTTTTTTCTAATGCCTAAAACAGCCCAAGGTGGCACTGTTCTTCCTCCTTTGAAAATCAGTAACAGTAGAAACGGGAAAATAAACAGTAAACACTGCAGAAAGGCTTCAAGGAATGAAAAACAGAATGTTGCGCCTTTGCTCCCCCAACTATATCTATTTTTTAAACTGGATTTAAGGTCTTCAGTTAAAAAAAAAGGTCCCACTTACTCCCTCCACCACCTGATCGGCATCACAAACCACTGCTATGTGGTCTAATCCTGTGGCACGTACTCTGAGACCTGTGAGGTCACATGAGTTATAAATTAAGAGTCTAAGAGTGCATTTTTTTGCTCAGAGCTTACCATCTCTCTAAAAACATCATTATCTTCTTAAAATTCAGCTATTGTTTAGGAACAGCCTGCCCAGGGGGTTGTGGAGTCTCCTTCTCTGGAGACGTTCAAGACCCACCTAGATGCATTCCTGTGCGACTTGGTCTAGGTGATCCTGCTGTGGCAGGGGAATTGGACTAGATGATCTTTCGAGGTCCCTTCCAATCCCTAATGATTCCATGATTCTTTGGTAACTATTTACAAGCACAGGCATTTCCAAACCAGAGTAAAAGACCAGTTACTCTGCTTCATGTTGCAGTCCTTGCCCTCAAGAACACTGCTGTGAGCCTCAAGAAGATCTTACCCAAGTCGAGATTATTTCTGCTTTTCTATGGGAGCACAGCCTGTCCACAGGCCATAACGCATATGAACACATGCCCTCAGCAAGCCCTCCATCTTTCCAAACTCAGTGAAAATGACCATTAGGAGGTTGCAGCAGCTAATGAGCTGTAAGACATTTCTACGGGGATTTTTTCCTTTTTAAAAATGGAAGTGACATATGTGTTACATAAAAGTTTTAACAATTTTTTTACAGAGCTTTACCTGTGGCCTTGAAAGGCATTTCTCTAAGAGTTGTGCCTTGAGTGCAAAAGATTGCAACCTTATTTCTAGAATTTCAGTTAGAATCTTTAGCTTTTGAAGTAATTATTAAGTTCACATGACCTAAAGCTACCAAACTAAGATACATCATTGCCACAGTGCTATGCAAATGTTGGTATATATGCATACTGCTCACTGCAAGACACTCTTACTAAAAAATCACCCTGCAAAGGTCTGTACTGAGCTAAAGGATAAAGCTGCACTTCAGTTTTCCCCATGATGCGTCTGCATTTCAGGCTCCCCAACTGTCTGCAGGAAAAAAAAATGTTAGGTATAAAACCAAAAGTTATTTGCTTTTATAAGAAACTCTTCTATTTATCCTTTCGATTTTCTTTTATGTTCATCTTCTTTTTGGATTCCTTCCTTTATAGAAGAGAACCTAAATTTGTAACTGTTTTTTAAAACACAAACCTTTAATCTCTAGTTAGAATTCTCTTCTATGATGCTAATGGAGGATTATATGGGAACTAGCATTTTCTTATGTTTATTATTGCTGCTAAGTCTTCCACATTTACTAAAAGAGGGACGGAAGGGAACAGTATAATTGCATCTTACAGAAGTCTTTTCTTTTAGACTATACTCTTTTTTTCAGAAGTTTTAAAATATTTTCAGTAGAATAGGAACTACTTGACAGAAATAAATTCTTAAAAAGCACAGAGCTTAGATATTTTCCTCAACTTAGTTCAAAAAAGAATCTTTTAGAAACACAGTGCCTCATGGACTTCAAATGCTATTAAAAAATGGAAGCTAGTGAAACCATGGTCACCACTGAATCCTTCAGCTATCCTGGCCTTTTTTCCTAAATCTTTTCTCCAGTGCAGAATGAACAGCTCAGATCCAAACCAGAAATACATTTGCATCTTACTCAGAAGAGTCTGAAAAGTAAAATTCTCCGCAACAGCCCTCCAGACACAGTTGGGAGATGCAAATTGAGGATAATGACAGGAAAGAACAGGAGTAATTAAATGCTCTCTTTTTCTGATGATGGTGAAAGGAAGGATTTTCTCCAAAATTCATCACTCTCTTCCAGAACATGGCATTATAAAGTAGAAAACTAGTATGGCAACTGTTCTCTGACAGCTTTACTAAATTGTTTCTGGTTACAATTGCCGTTTTTTTCCGAGTCAGTACATTTTTAACTGTGTATTTATATACAACTGAGTTGGTGCACAAATCTTTATACAAGTACAGTTGCATTTGCATTGACTGATGATCTCATTGCAACTTCTGAAGCACTATAGGAAGCGATCATTATTTTTGAAGCACACAAAGACAAATGAGAGAGTAGGTAAATTACGTTATAGCTAACCTCATTCTACATTATGCATATAGAAGAAAAAAACTCAAACCAACCTGCTCCAAAGCCTTTAGGAATCAATGAGAAACTCTGTTTCACATATTCCTTGAATGAAATCCTGAATAGTGGAATGAGTCACTACTCAGCTGTACATTTCAGCATCTCCTCACATGGCTTCAGAGACAGAAATAAGAAACCAGCCTGGATTTTACCCTATTTGTGAGAACGTAGCTGTACTAGATTACCTAGCAGACATAAACCTTGAGTTACATTTGCAGAAGAGCCTTTCTTACTGCATAGACTAGAAGCACAAACTTGCATCACCAAAGCTTTAGCTTTGTAAGGCACTTTTTCCAACCTCTGTAAAACCTACACCCTGAAATACTATGCTTCCTTTCCCTGTCCTGTTACTGAAGGCTTAGAGTGAGACACTGAAATGACCAGTGCTGAAAGGGGAGTCAGCCAGAGTTTATTAATATGTAACCAACAACATGGTGTGTTTTCTCTCCCTCAGCAGTGTTTTCAAACAAAGCAATGACTTATACCATGTGTTGTATAGTATGTGATGTGTTTTACATGAACATGTAAGAAAACATATTTGATTGACCTGGAAGTTTGCCTTACTAGAATCAATCCTGACATGAGCTACAACATGATGACCCAGACCAGTGTTAGAGATGCTTCAGTACTTGCACTAGTGAAAACTTGAACATTTAAGTATTTTATCTCTCTGAAAAATTACATTGGCAGAACAAAATAGATTTTGATGATTGCAGATCTAGCCAAGAATCAAAAGTCTACCTAAACCTACCAATGTCTGTCCATGATTCTAAGCCTGAGGTCTTTTACATTGCTATGGAAATACTGAAGTAATGAGAGTATGAATGAGTGCTTTAGGTATCTATAGCAGTTTTAGACTCAGCTCAGACACATGAAAACTTGGCACTGTAAGCTGAATATACTACCAAGGTGTTATTTTTGCTGCAACAATGCTAGCTTCTTCACAGCAGTATTCTGGTAGTATTGGCCGCTAAGAGAATATGATGTGCCAATTCAGACAACACTGAAGAATCTGAATGCTTTTAACCTATTCTTAATTTACTCTAACACCTCCCAAATTTCAGTCATGTACTAGCATTATCTTTAATTAAAGATTCTTTATGCTGCCTCTGTTTACAAAAATACGTTTTTTCTTTGTCTGAAAGATAGAACAGTATGGTTTGCAATTACAAGCTGTCCTGACTAGATAACAATACAAAATGAAATTAACATACATACTATAATCTTCTGCTTTACACTTAAATCATACAAAGCTATTCATAACAAGAAAATAAGAATGATTAGGTACTGATGCTGACAATATATATGTACATGAGTTTAACAAGGGATGATTAAATGTGCACTCTGCAGATGTGGTATAACCAAGTATTCCCATAAGTGCAAGATTAATTTGTTGCAAAAAAGCTGTAAAAAAACTAGAAGAGCCTCTGTCTGCTCATAATGCTTTAGATTATCTGCACTTATACTTGCAATGATTTTGCCATCTTTTGCGAACAGACTGTTTCTGTTCAGACATGAAGAGTGGAAAAAAGTATGCAGCTGGATGGGCCTCATCAGGTGCAACCAAGTAAAGCACAGGGCAGCCAGAAGAAACTGACAATGATAGCGGATTGAGGGACTTTGCACCAAATTGTGCTAACTGGTGAATATTGCAGTTATTAACTGGGAATGTCACAAACAGTATAACACCACTGTGCAGGGATGCATTCTAGAGATCCTCTTGCCCCCAGTTGCTCCCTGTAGCAGGACAGAAGGTGGAATGCAGAACAGATCAGCTACACAGAGATGTATGGATGGTTTGCATAGATCGAATTAAAAGGCAGTAGCTCAGCTCTTTACTGCATGTGATATTCATGGGGAAGAGAGATGAATCACAGAAGGACAGAGCGCTAATGCAGGATTCCTGAAACACCTGCAATCAAATTTTCCAGGAAGTACTCCACAACTTCTTCGGCAGAGAAAAAAAAAAAAGCAAGAAAAGAGTCTGGCTTTTGCAAGAAGGGGTAGGGCCTCTTCAATTTAAAACTTAGGCAAAGGTTAGAAAAATGTTTCTGGGTTTCTCTACGATTAACAAATGCTGACAACAGATCAAGCGGCCAGTAAAGTCAGTTCCAAAAAATGGATATCAGAAAACACTGATGACTTGGAATGAGTGGTTGTGTATGCTTTGTCATTAGCTGAAGACCATTGGAATGCAGGTAGAGAGTGCACCAGCAGCAGCTTTGAGTGAATTTCTTCTTTCCCACATATAAAATAATCCACTATTTTGGGGAACAGTATGAAAGTGTCTTAGCAATGTATCAGAAGCATTACTGATTATTTTCAAAGATACTAAGGAAACACACAGATAAAATAATGGAACATTGAATGTATTACGGAATTTAATGCTACAAATATTTAGTCTATTAATTAGAAAGCATACTGTTTTCCAGGTTCTTTTGTTTATGCCCATGCTTATGTCCAACTTCACTGACAAGAATTTATAATCTGAAATTGCTACACTGTTCTGCATTTGAATTCTGATCTGTTCTTTCATTTGAAATATAGACAGGAATCTGTTTGTTATTGTAATATTTTTTCAAAACTAAAATATATTTCTGCCATTTAATCAGTAAGATCACTTCCCTATTCAGAATCACTGAAATAAATTTGACAATGATTTGAATAATCCATATTTGCTAGTCACCAGGTTGATGGGTTAATAACAGGAAAAAAAAGTAGATTGGATAGAATTCAAAGCTTGAATATACAGGAGAAACACAAAGTTATGACAAACTGTCATGGGACAAAACAGTACAGTGGTACCCACAGGATAATGGGACATAAAAAGGAAAGAACTTGCAGATAGAAGTTTAGGTCATGACAATTTCCTACCCGTAAATTATAAATTAATCTCACCCATGCTGCTGAAACCAAAGCTTTCTTCACTCTTCACACAGTAAA
The DNA here is from genome assembly GCA_013397515.1 of Upupa epops. Lineage (NCBI taxonomy): Eukaryota > Metazoa > Chordata > Aves > Bucerotiformes > Upupidae > Upupa > Upupa epops. The sequence continues at coordinate 235,252 of VZRI01012864.1, forward strand.
AAGCATCTTTTAAATCTTTGTTTGTTTATTTTCTCAGAAGGTTTTACTGTAGTCAGGCTACTTTTGAATTTAAAATATGGTGCCACTAGAGGCACTATTTCATCAGCCTTGGCTTATGTTCCGCAGAAAGTTTCATACTCTCTCTTTGTTCATAAAATGCGGAAAATAGGAAGATTATCTCTTCTCCAAAAGGTGGAGGTGTTACAAACTCTCAAAGCTTGAATAAAGCTTTAAAGTACTGTTATTTGCATAATCTCATTAAGGAAATGGGGTCCTGAAGGTAGCAGTAGCACACAGTGTTCAAACAAACTTGTGAAGATCTGAACTCCAGTTGGTCTGACGAGGCTACTACACTGCACTTTAAAGGCACAGACATGAATAAGATGGTCATTTGGTGAACCAGAACTTGCCCAACTGCTTCACAATTCACATACGTTGTTCAATATGTACCAGATGCCTATACACAAGAAACCCATCCTACCACCCATTCTCTTTCTTGAAACTGCAGATAAAAGCCACAGATGAGAGACAAAGCTGATATTGGACCATCTTATTCAATGATACAAATATGGATTTAGTAGCCTAGTTTGGTCAATTTGTTCATCCAATTCTGAATATAAATTCTTTTTTATACAACAGTTTTTCCTTTGTTGCTATTGTTCTGAATTTTTAAGACCAGGTGTTGGTGCTCCATGTTCACTGTGCAATTGTTCTTCAGATGAAAATCACCAAGTAAAGATTATTCTGTATGTCTGACAGTTCATCTCCCACAGACTGGGAGAAGATAGAGGGAATTTTTAAAAATTCACAAAGAAAGATCACAAATCTAAAGGTCATCCAAAGACCCGAAAAGTCCCACAATTAAAAAGGCTTTTGAGGCAACTTCAGTCTAGGCAGGCCTAATGCTCCCAGGTGCATTACCAACACCCCCCCCCCCCAATCACAAAACTTGTACAATGTGAAAACCATAGCTTCATGCAAGAGAAAACCAAGCTTTTTACTTATTTGACTGGATATAGAGGTATCTAGAGGATACATTTTATTACTTTTTAATATAATGATGGCAATTCAAAAAGATCACTGTGCAAAAAATGGTTTAGATGTGACAGGAATGTTTATGTCCAATAAAGCTGCAACTTCTGTTAACCAAATTTGTAATTGTTACTTCAGGAAAAAGGCCAATAGCACATGTAAAACCTTGAGGATGGAAAAGTCTGCTGTCTCTGAGACACATAGTCTCTACCCAAACTTCAAGCTGCTTTAGGCAAGTCAAGAGCCATGAAATATACTTGTGAAATAAGTTAATTGCGTCCTCTTCTATTTTTTGCTGTTCTTGTTAGGCAGAGACAAGGCACTTTATCAGATTTATGTTATTGCCCCTCTAGTTTCCAGCTAGTTCTCAAGTAATCAATAAGATTAGTGCTATCATCAAAATACATTTAAAACTGCCACTATCCTTTATCCTTGTGGTATCATGTGAATTAAAGAGATCCTTTGCAACACAAGAAAGCTTCAAAGTTTAAAGAAACAGGGATCAATTCTTAGGGGCAACTGGGGGCAATCAGCACAACTGAACTTCTCATCTGGCATTAGATGTGTTGTATCACATATAAATAATTATAGATATGATTAGCTACCTAAGCTGCTTGCCAGGAACATTAGTCTTTAAATCACGTTGGTTAACATCACTTAAGGAAGATATGTGACATTCTTTGGTAGAAAAACTGCTTTTAAAAGGTTGCTTTTGCAATTTCAGAACAGTTTTGCTGGCCTTGAGTTTGGGGTTTTTTTCCACAGCAAAAACTCCTAGTAGTTTTAGTGGTATTATATCAACTCTTCAGCTGACAGTGCTCTGGATTACCTGTTATACAAATCACTTATATTTGTGCTGCAGCATAAAACAAACTAATATTTTTAAAATTGAAGAGAAAAACCCCTATGTTTAAGTAGGGAACAAAAAGAGTGGAAATAATGGAGGCAGAGGACAGAATGAGCAGTCCCACTTTCCTACAGGTGTGATTCGAGCACAATGATCTTAGATAAAGACAAGCTATTCTAACTGTACAGCCTAACATCTTCATTTCATCTTCTATGGGACATTCAAGCTGTAATATAAGAGGTACACAACTACTGCTCTTTATTTTGTTACATCTATTCTCACTTCATACTACAGCTATACCACACCAGACTCATTCCACGTCTCGTTTGCCTTGAATTGTATATATTTTCTTTAGATACTTGTTATTTTAAGGTGAGTATTTAAAACAAATATATTAGTCACTGAATAGGTAAAAAGTTGATGCCCTCAGGATGCTCATAAATTTCTGAGAAAAGATGTCAAAAACAAGGTATGCTTTCTCTCACGTGACTAACAAATGGTCCAGTATTTTCAACTGGTTTTGCTATTTGAAGATACAGTTTGGGGTTCTGCTTATCCTACATGTTAACTGAAATACAACCATAATTTACCTTGATAAATTAAAAAACAAGACCTGTTTTTGCTTAATTTTCTTCTTGTCTACTACTTCACAGCAATGGCAATGCAGTGCCAACAGCCCAAACACATCCTGAGCCCACTGAACGAGAGGCAGTGAAGCGCTGACTGGAATATGAACAACCCCACTTAAAAAAATAGATCACGTGGAAAAGTCAATACAAAGATGCATAAGCCAATTTCTTTTAACTAGACATTCTCAGCACCTTCCAAGTAACAGGTCTGTGTACCATGAACACTTCCAGAAGGTAATAGGGAATAGTACATCTAGCAGTAGCAATAAAAGCAAGGTTCATAGGCAGTTTAAACCCCATTCCACCTTATGCAAGTCAACAGACACTGTGCGCTATGGGTTTGTCAACTTGTCAACTTTTCTTTGCCTGTTGTATTTAGACTGTCAGTTATTTGAAACAGTGACCTCATCATCTCCTGGTACATGTGGGCACAGTGGGGCCCTCACGTAATTACTTGATTTGGTTTAATTTTGCTTGAAATACAAAAGGCTGACAAATTTACCAGTGATTCTGCTTTAAATATACCTTAGAGGGGAGCTCCATTAGATACACAACAAGAACATTTCCCTAAAGCTCTGAATTGCTCTATTCTGAGCCATCAAACTCAAGTCTAAGCAGTACCTAACACTTGTGTGCAAAAGTAAAGTTGTCATAAAAGTTAGGTACTGTTATTTTCAGTGACGCTGACATTTCTTGATACTATGGCAAGCTAAGCACAGGGTACTTTATCCTAAGAATAGTACCATACGATGTCAAACTAGTGGACCTTTTGCCTGACTATATCTGGACTTTCAAATTTGTTTATGAACAAAGCTGTGCTATGAATTTCCACTCTGGAAAGATACTTGTGACAATTAACAACCTTTTAGGACAAAAATGGGAAGTCTATTTCACACATTTCCCTTTGCATGCTCTGGGCTGCATACTTTGTAGAAAATTTGAATTTAAAAGGCCTTATATTTGCCCAAATATAGATTAGTCAAATATATCACATGTCCTAATTCAGAGCAGTAGAGCAACACGCACAGAGCTTCTGGAGTACCTTCACTTGATATATTTTATGGCCCACTTGACTTTTGCCACTCTTCACTCATCTTTAATTGCAGAAATTTCAGATTAAAACAGGCATGCAAATGAGATTTCCTTATTCAATATTGTCACTCCCTTGTTGTAGTGACTAATATAAAAGATATTAGAATTAATACAAACTACTGTTCTATGATTACTCCTATTAGTTCAAATCCCAGGGAGGATGGGCAGGAGGGGAAAACCTGCACAATCCTAGATATACGCATGCAGAGTTACTTCACAATGTTCTGGCTGGTATCCATGAAGAAGACTATGAGTGACTATGCAATACACTTCTCTGCCAGAGGGAAAGACACCGAGTTGTTTTTCTTAGAAAATGGAGATTTCTCTAGGGCTGCAAGCATGGAGTGAATGCCCTTGTGGCTGAATATCCTCATCACTCTGCAACAATATTTTCTTTGGGTAGAAATGTATTTTATCAGCTTCAGTATTTAAAAAACTTGTCTCACATGTCACCAAGCAGGTTAAGGGCACTTACCTTTGCCATATGATGCAAACAAAAGCAAGTCCAGAAAACAAAATAAACCACTTTATACATTTTCTTTTCTAGCAAGACAACTCGACAATAAACAGAAGCACTTTATAATATATTACTTCACAGAAAATACTGCAGCATGTAGGTGAAATATGTTTATACACAGACAAGATAACACCAGAACAAAACCATATTTGCAAATAGGGCTCTTATTTAAAGTCACTCAAAATGACTGAAGAATATAATTATTCACAAAAGATGGAGAGAATAAGAAATCACAACAAAAAGGATGGATATTATTTAGCATTCCTAGGTTTCATATTTGCTGTTCAGTGTGTTACCTGTGTTCACTTAACACAGCATAATCTTAATGCCAATAGGCAAACTAAGCAAAACAAGGCATTAATATCACAATTCCCTATGTGAGGAATTACAGCACATATTACTTTATTTCTTGCCTGTGGTCACTTACATATGGCATGTGGCTGAACCAAAAATGGAATCTTATTATCTCTTCTGAAGCGTGACCAGAGGAGGATGCATTTCTGCCCTTCATCTTCCACTGGTGTAAACCCGTGGGATAGAGTAATTCACCTGAGCAAGTGTCAATCTGAGGTTATATCCCAGATTATATCACTGGAATCTCTTCAAATTAATCTGTGACTTTTTTCTTCTATGAATCACTTTATCATTGACTTTTCACAGAGCTTTATAATCAGAATGTCTTCCACTATTGTTTCATATTCCCTGTCTGGGAAAGAAGCATACAGACTATTTTCAACCACAGCTCTAATATTTTGCCAGCTGTTAAAGAAATGGGAATTGCAATTCCCTGGAAGGACACAAAGGAGACAAGTCTGACCATGACTGCCACTACCAAAAACTAAACTGTTTTCCTGTCACATGCTCTCCCCAAGGTTTTTTTCCTGTGATGATGCTACAATACAGCTAATATCTCTTCTTGAATTAGTGAAAACTGGACTGCTGTTTGCCCACGTGGCAACTGCAGTTTTGCTGAAATACAAGGTGCAGCATGATTTATTTGTTATATGTCTATAGCAGTCACAGTCTCAGATATATATTTTGTGGCCTTTCTCCAGATACCTGGACTTGGACAGAGAGTGACAGATACCTATATTTAACAACCACAACTTCTACAGTGGCTATTTTTCTGTATTGTAGGAAAATCTTATTCATTAGTGCTTCTAACCAAATTTATGAGTAAGTTCAGGATATGAAAGCTATGCTACAAACCTATACTGCAGAAAAAGGAGAAGAAGATTCAAGAGACAAAATTTGGTTGGGACTTCAGAACTTGTACATCTGTGAATATTTTTACCCCCAGAACAGCATTTTTAATTTTTTGTTTGCCTCTGAGATACTCAGCATATTTCTCAAGAGTATTATTTTTGGTTATCAACAGCTGAAATCACATCCACCTGCTTGCATGAAATCAAGAGGTGTGCCCTGGCAGAAGATCACTTGCCTAGTCTTCCTTCTCAAGCACGTATGTTTTCTTTGATATTATTCCAAATATAATATCTTTTTTAAAAGTTTCCATTTCTTGACTTTGTCTGCTGTAAGTTTTTGTAACTCAGCTTCAATTTAACAGAACTTTTCTTCATTTTCATGTTTATGTATCATTATTGCTGTCACACAGCTCTGGGGACAGAGCTAGTTAGTGACTGCATCTCTACTACTGCAAATACAATTGCATATTCTGCCCTGGGATATATGCGTGTAATTCCTGTTGACAATGCAATGAAAATCAATTTCATATGGCACTGAGAACAGCAACCACTTATGGAAGGCACCATTTGACTTCTAGGGTACACAGTCATGTATAATTTGGTAGAAAGTGTCACTACGTTATTCAAAATAGAGAACAGTAAGGACTACTAAACCAACCAAATTCATCCCATCAACAGAAGCCATAATTTCCAAGGGCAGAATTGATCTGTTATACTCCCATCACATGTTCCTGGCTCATCCGTCTTCTGGTGCACACAGGGGTGAAAATTTATACAATGTGCAATACAAATTCTTATCTAGAAAATATCAGCTTACCTTTTCTAACTACATTTGGCTTACACTGATTTAAAACAGGTATGGATTTAATTTGCTCCTTCCTACTTTCACAGATAATATTCACTCATTTAATGTAAGTGGAAGATGTCTTAGTCTGACCTGAAGGCTGAGACCTCAGTGGCCACACCAGCTGCAGTGCTAGGGCCAGTGCTGTCAGTCTGAGCAAAAAGCAAAGAATAAAAACTCAAGGTTGAAGACTCACTTATAAAGGTTCCCCTGGCTTCACTGGCAATTACACCTCTGTAACTGAGGAAAGATGTAAATGTGTTTTATAAGGAAAAAGTTGACATCTATTTATCAGAATTTTTTTTGTCTTCATGTGACAATTTTGTCTTTGACAGTAAAGGCTACATTGCCTGCAACTGAGTACCTCACTCTATTTTTCCACGAAAGAGTTTGACCAAATTGCACGCTGCTGCTGCTGTGTTGGCATTTGTTGCAAGATTTGCAGGCAAACTAACAACTTGCATGGGTAGCCTGGACTCATTGAGTGGGCTGTGGGCAACGTACAGTCAATTAAATATTATTACCGTGGGGTAAAGGAATCTCTCTACCAGTCATAAAGTACAGTGTTTGTGAAGCTAAACATACTCAAGCATTGCTTAGGCTATAAGGAAAACCACCACATTTTCCCTCCTAAACATGAATGCCGGAGACAGAATAAAAAGATTCACTGCCATTATGATTAAGGGAAATCTGTGTTGCAATGTGAGCAATTCACATATTGTCCTATCTGCATTTGTTAATTTCTTTATTTTAAAATATCCACTTTGCAGAAGAGCTGCTTTCATGGGACTTAAAAAAAGAATTCAAAGATAATTTGTCATTTAGGCACTATATTTTTTTTCCTCTACTACTACTGAAGAGTCTTTCACTCTATCCAGAACCAGGCCTGCTTACCTAGATATTCAGCAGCTGTCATCCACAACACTGTATTGTTTGTTTGTACTGGTTCTTAGTTAAAGATGCTCAATATGTAAAGAAATAATGACCTCTAACCACATAAAATGAGACAGAAGACAGGTAAGTTGCAGCATAGAGAAAAAGTGTGTGTGTGTGTAGGTTCCAAACTGGGGTATTCATGGTAGAAGTACCACTTTTTGAATGATAAATTTGCTTCTGTGAGTTCTGCATTTCCTTTGACAAATGAGAATATTTTATTATTGCTTTGATTAAAAAAAAAACAACCCCAAAATCTACTTATCATGCCCATACTGACAACAGACTATTTGTTACATGTGTGCAGCAGTCGCTGGGCTTTCTGTCTTTATTTTATGACAGAAGTATAGTGGAACTTCAGTCCATTTAAAATGATGTACTGTCTGTCAGTCAAGTAGATCTGCTCTGAAACATCACTGCTTAACTTAATGTCTATCACAGCAATAGGTGAATAATGTCAATAACTACAAACATGATTTTAGGGAGTTTCAGAATACTTGAGAATACATTTATTTACATGACAACTAAAGAACACGTACGAAAGATGCACCTAAACAGCAAAATTTCCTGGTTTACGTGCTTTCTTGTTGTCCCAATGCATTCAAAATCCCACGGCATTATGATATAACGTAGAATTTTAAAGCCCTATGGTATCATAGTGTAACATGACACCACGAAATACAAGGCCTCTCTCTGTTGGACATCAATTTAACCAACCCAGAAAACCATTTTTTGTTTATGTTTGAGCTTTCTAAAACTGCAGATAAAGATTACTATTATAGAGCCTAAGTTTGACAACTACAGCTTTGAAAACACCATGCACTTTCAGAAATTAATTAACAATTACACAGCTCAGTTTCTCCACAGTAACACAGAAGACATGAACTAAGCCACCAATCTGTTTACAGGAGGACTGCCTCATCTGCAGGCCACCCCTTCACACCTTGCAAATGGCCTAGGCAGCATTAATTCAGTTAGTCTTTGCTATTAAAAAAGCCCATATTTTCTCATCTCCAGCTTACTCACACGGCACTGTGCGGAGGTAGAGATTGTCTCTTATGATCTGCTGGAGCTCATGGTCTACCGAGCCTTTCTGGAACCGCAAATTGAGGTAGTGACGAAGGTCCTTATCAACAATGCCTCCTGTCAAGGAAAAGACAAATGAAAGCATGATTTAAAAGTATATTACTTTGACGGAAGCAATGAATCACTTGCAAATTCTCAGTTGCTCGTTTTCCTTCATGTTTCTGTCGTGATGGATAAGAGAAGCAATAAGAACTTTCTGGTTAATGCTTGTAGTTGGTGTAATATTATTTAGTACTGGTAATCGCAAAGGCTAAAAGCAGTCAATGACAACCAACTGGCTAAGTCTGTAAAGTTCAGAGAATCCAGACAGATTATACACAGAAGTGTCCATTTTTTTCTGCATAAAACTGAAAAATATCATTGTTACATAGCTACCTACATATATGTCTACATAACATATTATTAGCTCTCTACATTCTCTAGCAGCAATTTCTCACCAGCTTATTAAAAAAAAACCACCTCGATACAACATCTCTCTGTAACATTCAGTGTTATTCACTAGAATGAAATGCTGCTGTACTTAATGATCATATAAATACGATAGAATATTTCACATTACTTATTTCTAAGAGCACTCACTGAAAAAGATACTACAGCAAATGACAGTACCTATTTTATTTCCACAACTGAAATGAGTCATTAGCAATACAAGATCTCAGCCTAACACTGCAGAAATGGAAAGATTTGCTTTAAAAAAACCCTGTATTTGCCACTTTTGTGATAACATTATATCAAAGAGAGTACTGTTTACCCACTAACTGGTGTATAACTCTGCACTGTTAAAGGCATACTTATGAATCTAACACAACATGATTCATATGCATTTCCCAGTACACTTCCTCTCCATTTCTTTTTATCTCGAGTAAGGATCACATTCATAACAATGAGAAAAAAAGTCTATAATTAACTGTATTTCTTCATTTTCTAAAATGTTGGCATAAGAAAACCATAGAAAATCAGGATTATACTGAGTTTGGGCATATATTCCCAAGATGAAGAATTGCCATCCCTGTAATGTTGTATCATACATTCAGGCTTAAAGCATTTTTTCAAATGCATTTGCTATTGAACCCTCTACCAAAACATTTGGACTATAGAAAGATTTTCCTGTAAAAAGGAAGAAATAACATTCCTATCTAATTATTTGAAAGTCACTGCAATGCACAAATAGCTACAAATTAAAATATCTCTCTCCTTACAGGTATCCCTGTTTATCTGCCAATGGCAATTCCCTAATCTTATTATTCCTGCTCTTTGTCAGTAACATCAAAACTTCTTTTCCAGGTTCATAAAAAGCTTATAAATAATTTAGCTCATATTTAACTAAAAGCAAAATAACAGCAGGCCTTCATAACCAAAAGAAGGGGAAAAATAGCCCCAACTCAGACACAAATAAATACCTGTTTGCCTTGTTCCCAGAGGCTTAGAAGTTCCTTCCAGAGATGTCTGTTTTTACAGGGTCCCAGCTTAGTCTACTTCTTTGGTATCACTAAACCTGTTTCTAGCACTGTTTGCAGACCAGACCATTCTGATTTCTGCTAATTCCTTGAGATTTCAGAGGAGACGAGGGTTAGGAAGGGCTGCAGAGACGCTCTGCTTCTGATCAGAATCAGCTGTCCTCTATGATCAGCTCTCACTTTAATATACAGGACATGCCCAGTGATGCAGATGCTTTCTGGAAGTCTAAGAAAATGCCAGCTCAAGAGCAACAGCTGTAGCCTGACTACTGACATAAACCTGAATCATCCAACTTATGACATTAGTAAGTTTAGGAACCTACACACATTTCTGACCCTCAAAGTGTGGGTTTTTTTCACTGCAGGCTTTTGCTTTGAACCCAGCCATTCACTTCATCATGTGTTAACGAATGCACTGGAACCTCCTAAACACTTCATAAGAAGAGTCACCTGATATTTTTGGCAAATTGCATATTCCAAACTGGAATACAGAAAGGTATATTTGCTGAGGACATGCCTACAGCCTCATGTTTGTTACATACCGATCCAAGAGCAAATGTCTGTGACACAAACAAAACCTGTACATGGTGCAGAGGGAAAACAGTTACCAGCTTCCAAGCACAAGGGAGACATACAAATTTTTTCTTAATATCTAAGTAAATACTATAACACTGGTGTGCTTTGTTTTAGAGAACAGCCAGCAAAAATACACACAGCACAGCTGACAAATTTTCTTCTTGGAAAGTCATTCTGTTTCTGACATTTTACAATTCTTTGGGCATAAGATACCTCTTTTTTTTTTGCATCTACATAACAATCAATTGTACATCCTGCAAGTGTAAAAAATAAAATAGCTTGAGATTCCTGAAGAGCAGATGCAATACTTTTAATTTGTTCTTCCAATTGTTATTCTGATTTTTTTCCCCTAAGAAGCTTTGTTGTTTTACCTGATGCTTGTCAAAAGGAAAAAGAAACGTGGTGACATTGTCAATAAGTTCACAGAGTAAGAAGCAGTCAGAGAGAAACTGTTTTGACAGGCAGGAACAATACTCTGCTATTTAGTGGTCCCATTCAACCAAGTTAAGAAAAGTGACTGACTTGGTTTCTATAAAATTCAATATTCCTTTATTTTCTCTTTTTGCAGTACATTGAAAACCACTGGCATGTTAAAAATTCCTCATAGGAACCCAGTTAATCTCACCAAGTTTAAACTGCATTCAGTGAATCATCCTTAAACTGCATTTGGTGAATCATCCAGGCAGAACTGGCATTGGTGAGGGCACATCTCAAGTACCGGGTTCAGTTTTGGGCATCTCAGTGCAAGAAAAACATTGAGGTGCTGGAACAGGTTCAAAGATGGGCAGTACGCTTGGACTTGGTCAGGGGTCTGGAATATGAGGTGTGGCTAAAGGGATTTGAGACTATTTAGACTGAAGAAAAGGAGGTTAAGGAGGATACCTTCTCACTCTCTCCACCACCTGCAGAGAAGCAGGTGTTGGTCTCTTCTCACAAGTAACAAGTCATAGGACAAGAGGAAATGGCCTCCAGCTGCAGCTGGGGAAGTTTAGGTTAGATATTAGGACAAAATTCTTCATTGAAAGAGTCATCAGGCTTTGGAACAGGCTGCACAGGTAGGTCATTAAATCACCATACTGAGATGTGTGTTAAAGTTGTCTGGATATGGAGCTTAGGGACAAGGTTTAGTAGTGGGCTTGGTAATGTTAGGTTGATGGTTGGACTTAGTGATCTTAAAGGCCTTTTCCAACCTGAATGATTTATGATTCTGACTCACTAGTTTTCTGTGATTACAAGTCAGCCCACAGTGGAAGACCCTGAATGATGCTCAGGGATCACCATTGCCTGTAACGCTGTAACATGAACCTGACCGCAGCCACACAACAGCTCATGAGGAGGGGGTCGAGAGAAAGAGCTCACTCCCACAAACACTCATCATACATGACAGCAAAAGGAAGAGCTGTCATGTGTCAGAGATACACAGCACAAGCTTTAGCTACCCAACCCAGACCATAATTGAAAATGTTCGTTGGCCACTGCTTCAGGAGGAGGCTGACAACTGCGCAGCGGAGCATACGCTGGCTTGCAGCCATGTGGGGCTTCTATTTTTTTTTATTTTTCCTGGCTTGAGGCCTGCACTCTGTTTCAGTTTCATTTCACTCCAGTGAATTTCACTGCTTTGCTAGCTGGGAAATACAGAACGTGAATTAAATACTTCCAGTAATGATCTCTTGCATAATGTATGTCTGGTTTAGGTACAGCTACCACTCATGATGGCAAACTCTTAACAATGACTGCATTTGATTCCAAAGATTATAACATTAGATACACATGGATGAACTAAAAAATTCTCTGTTTGCATGCTATACTCAGGAATTTAATGAGCAAAGTCTATCTTTTTACACTGTTTTAATGTATTTCTGTCAAGTTTCCTTCCCTTTCAAAAACCTAGTAGGAAAGTCCAATCAGAAAAGAAATACAATGAAGAACACATATACAAAAGGGGTTTGAACAGTTTATAGCTCATTAGAAGATTCAAAACTGAAGAAGATAATTGCTATTGCAGAGAAAATGACAGGGATAAAGGTTTATAATTTTCTCTAGCTCTAAATATTGTAAATTTTTTTTGTTACTTCCTATTTAATAATCCAGTGATGCTGCAGCTGAAGTCTACTCCTGTATTTTATATTTTGGGGAAGGGTTACTTGTAAACAGGAATATCCTCCTTGTTCCCACAATGATATCTCTAGATAACATATTTCTTACCTTTAATACATATTTTTATGGTTAGAATTTTTCAGCAACCATTTCTGAATATTCACCATCAGTATTTTCTCATCTTGTATCATAACCCACCAGGGACTTGACTTCCCAAAACCTGCTGCAGTATATTATTTGGTTTTCAACAGTATAATTAATTGCTTCTTGGCCAAGGCTTATTTTCCTTAGTTATTTTATTTGCTGAGATTAAAATTTAGTTTCCATGGATTATATAAATATTCCTGGTCAGAAATACCGATGAGTAAGCAAGACTCTTACATCTGGATCTGCATCTGTATATGACTTGTGTTTAAGGGAAAATAAAAGAGATATTTTAGGATCTGTATCCTGTGAAAGCAGATGAGCTCATAAACTTCTGCTGTAAATTACAACCCCTTTTCTATGGCCCTACTTGTACCAATCTGTTTTCAACGAGTTCCTACTTCTTACTGTAAATGTAAGACATACATTTACCAAAGTCAGATGCCTCAGCTGACCACACTTTTATCAGCATCAGTAGGACTATTCTATTGAAGAGTTGAACTCAAATATTTACTCACGTGCTGTCTCTATATGAATACTACAGTATGCCTCCATGGACATATGCTAGAGTTGAAGTTTTGTCTGCACTTCTTCCGTAGGAGCAGTTTGGTGCATCCTGGAATCATAATTCATAGATGACTTAACTAATCTTTCAATCAGTAGCCTATATGACATCCTGAATTCTTTAAACCAGGTGTCAAGAATACCTGATTAATAAGTACACTTCTGTACAGACGAGATAAAAAGTGTTTTGCCCATGAAAATGGCTGCAAGAACATTTTTCTGACTCTCTGGACTATATAAAAAAAAATAGGCAGAATCAAAGCTGTGTACACAGTTTAATTGTGCATTTCTGAATGTTTTTAAAAATGGTTCACTAAGAATTCAGAGTATCTGAAAGTATCATACACAACTCCTCAGTTATCCTCAGCAGTTCAGTAACACCATCAGTTCTAACACTCACATACCTGTAAATATCCCTATGATTTCCTCATTCTGGCATACGTTACTTAACCTGAGGTGACCTCTAAGTCCCCTCCTCTGTTCCCATTTTCTGTACCCACACATTTCTAGGCTGATGTACCCACAAAAGTCAGCAATGCAAGCTGAAGCAGCAGTGGAGGACTGGCACTACCCAGCTATGAGAGACCCTGTATCTGCCAGTGCTACTGTTTGTAGTATGAACACTTTCTTTTTAAAAAAGATGTCTTATCATAATATTCGGTTAATAGAGATTACATGCATTTAACATTTCTGAAACAGTATGAGATTATGTGTTTTAGTGGTTTCTTTAAATGGAAAGAGTAGCCCAAAATTACCACCTTTAAAAGGGAATATGGAAATATGAACATTTGAAATAATACCAAAGTTCTTGGTTGGATTTTGTAAGGATTTGCTATTAAGATACAGCTTGCAACAAAGCCTATTTTTTAAGGGCAAGTATTCTCAACAAACCATTCTAGAGCTCTGAGTATACAGCTGAACGTTGGCATTTAACTAATCATTGTATATTTGGTACGTTCCAACCTGGAAATTCCTTCAGGTTTCCCTGTAAAATCTGTAATCACTATAATAGTGGTCTAAAAACTATTACAAAACTTTAATAAATGATAAATATAAATTATACACTCTTGTCATCAGCTAAGCATTGCAATTTTATATTATTATATTTTATTTTTATATTTTATAAAAATATAAAATAAAAAATTACTATATTTTATTTCTAAACCCTTTCTCTCCACAGTTTCAACTCAGTCTTCTGCATTCCTTCCACTACTATTTCAGCTAAGCTTACCATAAGATATATTTGCAAAGTCTCAAACAATCAGGGCTGAGCTATCATCACTGCAGAACATAGCTAAGATATAGTGTGACAGAGAATCAAAAGCAAATTGTGCAAGAAATTAAGAGTTCTCAAGAAGCTTATTAATTTCATCAGACTTGAGACCAGTCCAATAAATTCTATTTCACTATCCTTTGCTGGACATGTAAACAAATTTCAAGAGTTGAATGCTTTGGAAAAATGTACGTCCTCAACTTCTTTTATGTGCCACATATGATGAAAAAAGTTTAAGATTTACTTTATTGATAGGGAAATGGCCTTCTCTTTTACAGCTTCATATGTTGTAGTCTTTCATTTTTCCCCTTGTGTATGGATTATATTACCATTTTTTGTTTATTGATCTTTTGTATTATATATCATATACACGCCTATTGTATTTACCACGCAGTTAAACTTCCTTCCTGTCAAGAGTTAGATACACCATTTGATTTCTCCCTCCCAGCATTTTTACTTCAAATTTTTAAAACACAGGAGTTTAGGGCTACAGGATAAATTGCACAGGGATGGTGCTATACATAGATTATGTAGACTGTATTAAAAAACCCCAACAAAAGGGAGCCAAACAATGAGTAACGTTCTCAGTGCTGAGCATTCACTAGTGGATATATGTCTCGCTACAAATACATAATTCCACAGTCTCTGCAATGTATTTCCCCTGCTGTCCTCAGTTCAGGAGACAGGCTACGGTTTGCACATTTTTTGATCTTCATAGTGAAGAAAGTCCCATTTTCTCTCTTGCTAGGAATGGAGGAATCCTCACTGCCTGAGGACAACTTAGGCTCAGTTCACCACTGTCTTTTATACCTGCTCTGGGGTACTGTGAGTAAAGGACTAGATCAACAGGATGCCCTGCAGCAGCAACAAGACAAAACCACCAACACTGAGAGTACAATTATCCTTGGAATTCTGCGAAAGCACATCATGTCCTGATCTTTATCTTATTTTTGTGGCCAACCTCAAGATTCTGTTTGAAAAATGGGGCCCAAGCGTACAGTGTGCCAGATGGAAGAGAGTGATTTCTGATGATATGAAGAGACTGTCAGCAGGAGAGCCAGCTGAGCCAAACATATCTGCATTTTGTACCTTATCTTAGATTACTGAACTTCAGCTCTTATTAGATCTCAAGTCCTTGCGGCTACAGAAACAGAAACAGCCTTCCATCATGAGCTCTGCTGCAGGGTCACCCAGAGCCTGCTGGCACAGGGTACAGCACTGATTTTGAGATAGGCACCTCCAAGACAGTCTCAAAAAAAAAGAAAAAAAAAAAAAAAGCCATCCATTTAATTTGTAAAACCATTTTGGGGCTTTGCTGTTAATTAGTTAATTAATTAATTGGGTTAATTGGGCTGGATACATTTCCAGGAAGGTGTTTTGAATTCTAGGAAAATCCACACTAGCCAAAAGTGTCCAACAAACAAGTCAGTCAAGGGGGAAAACAGTTATAAAAAAGTCATAAAGATGTAAGAATTTTATTTTCAATCAAACTATAGCAAAATATTACTGCATTGTATATACTTGAAACCCCCCCCTAGCTATGCTTTTCTCTATGTGCTGCTTACAGACATGCTTTTTAGCAAAAAAAACACTCTTCAAAATTGACTTCTCTGGGAAAGCTCAAATGTAGCAGTAATGTCTAATACATAATAATGATTATAATGTGGGGCTCATTCATTCTAGCCAGGAACAAACTATGCCTCACTGCATCAGTTTAATCCTCTGTGCTCTAAGGGTGAGTCAACTAATGCTGAAACCCTGCAACCTCTGCTGAGGTCATCTGGTGGAGCAACAATTTCAACCTGGAACATTCTGGGTACACTCAGACAGTATTGCTCCAGAGCCAACCACACACGTTTTACTTGCACCTAAAGCCACCTCTGCTCTCCACATCTGGAGTCTCTACAGTCCTCTCTCCTGCTCCTAAAAGCCCATGCTGAAAGCTACATACATGGATTGTCTGTCCTCATAAAGCATGTTACAAATTTTCTTGTTCAAGCAAAAGCAGAGGTTGCAAGAAGACATTCATCATTGTGTTAACTATGGACAAATACTTTTCTGTCCTTGCTTTGCAACAGGCTAAACAAACTCCCCTTGAAAGCAGACCACAATTGCCCCTCACCTTGAA
Source organism: Upupa epops (assembly GCA_013397515.1). Taxonomy (NCBI): domain Eukaryota; kingdom Metazoa; phylum Chordata; class Aves; order Bucerotiformes; family Upupidae; genus Upupa; species Upupa epops. The sequence continues at coordinate 251,676 of VZRI01012864.1, forward strand.
AGGAAAAGTTACTGTTCTTTTTAAAACTCTTTTTCTAGGAATTCATCAGTATGAGTGTTAATCCAATAGGGGCACAAATGTTTTTTTTCTCTTGTAGCATTATCTTCTTTAGAGGAGACAACTGTGATGGAAATTTGGGTTTGAAAGGTCTTTGAATGAAATATGAAAAAGTAGATTGGAATAGTGGCAGAGTTTTACAAGACTGCAATTATTTGAAAGGTATTCTACTTAAACTATAGCTGCACAATTTTAATTGCTTGAGATAGAGACTAATTTTTCTAACTTCTGGAAATAATATTGCCATATTAACAGCCTGTGAATTCTGTGACATTTTGTAAAAAAGAAAGATTAATCTGGGTACAAAAATCCTCGTAATGCACAATTTATGAGGGAAGCACGCTCACAGAGGCTATCACTATACAAGTTCTATTAATAGTTACAAAATATGATTTAGGTTGGTACCTGAATCATGGGAGCACGGTTTTTTAAAGTCTTTGTAGCATCTCCGTCCAAACTCATAATGTGCCATGAAGAATTACTACCATAATGCTGGTTAATAGCTTTTATTATAAATAGCAGAACACCATTTTGCAGGCTTTATACTCCTGAAACTTACCAAGTGCAAACTCACTTTGCAACAGATAAACTGAACTTTGAAAGCAGAGCTCACAAAATCATTGCTAATCTCAGACATAGAATTGCATATATGTTATCAAATGCAACCAAACAACTGTTTTCTTGAATCAAATCTGACAGCATTCATATCAAGCTAAAGCAACAGTAAAATGCTGGAAAAAATTGCAACAAGAGATGATTTTCAGTAATGGGAAATTAAGACAAAACAAACCTTGCAAGTAAGTCTGCATCTGAGGTGTCCTCCAGCTTTATTATACAACACAATATGCAGTATAACGAAATGACATGTTCCTCTCTGTTTCATTTTATTGTGATGTTCCTTTCAGCTTGAATTCCATAGTAATAACATCTTGCAGCTATCATGCAAGGTTCACCAGTCAGTAACTGAAATTTCACAGCACAAGAAACCAAACTGGAAAATGAGCAAGCAACATTCTTCTTTCTAAGCTAAGGGAGAATGAGTGCTGCAGCATGCTGAGGACACTGGACCAGTGGATGCATTATTTCATAGAATCATAAGGGATTAGAAGGGACCTCAAAACATCATCTAGTGCAATCCCCCTGCCACAGCAGGATCACCTAGACCAAGTCACACAGGAACACATCCAGGCAGGTCTTGAACGTCTCCAGAGAAGGAGACTCCACAACACCCCTGGGCAGCCTGTTCCAATGCTCTGTTACCCTCACTGGAAGAAGTTCCTTCTGATATTTATATGGAACCTCCTGTCTTCCAGCTTGCACTCATTGCCCCTTGTCCTATCACCAGATGACCTTGAGAAGAGACTGGCTCCATCCTTCTGACACCCACCCCTCACATATTTATAGACATGAATGAGGTCACTCCCTCAGCCTCCTCCAAGCTCAAGAGACCCAGCTCCTTCAGCTTTTCCTCATACGGGAGGTGTTCTACTTCCTTCATCATCTTTGTTGCTCTGTTCTGGAGACCTCCAGGAGCTCTGTGTCCTTCCTGAATTGAGGGGTCCAGAACTGGACACAATATTCAGATGCGGTCTTACTAGTATTGTCCTTATAGGATAGTACTGAAGCACTGACTTACTACATGCTAAGAAACCTGCATTTCAGCCAATGCAGAGTTGCAGATGAAGTCTGTGGATTGTTTAGGCTTCTCTGGAACAGAAGCTGCAGTACAAATTTAACAGAATTAAAACCAAATCAATCAAGAAATGTCTAGACTAGCAATCGACATAATAGTTAGAGCTGTAGAAGACCACATTGTTAACCCCATTTAAAGTGTAGCAGAAATGTCTCTGATATACATTATTGAGGTTTTCATTTTGTGTTGCTTGGTGATAACAGCTTTTTGCTTTCCCTGTCCATTCACTCTAAGGCATGAAAGACAGCAAAAATGATGTAAAAATGTCTGATGTAAAAAGTTGGAAACAGTACAAAATTTCACTATAAAACTTTTATCTAATAAAGGTTATCACAAAATAAGTGTTTACTGTGAAAATGACTGCACAACAAGGCCTAAGTTATCCTATTTTCTTTTCTGAAGACTTCTAAATCCTCATCATTCTTTGTTCGTGTAGTCTTATAAAGTAATTAATAACCTTACAAGAATAATTAATGATTAATACTAAGAATTAAAATACTGGTATGAGGCATGAATTTTCCTTCAGGAAAGAAAACTGAAGGTACAAACAAGCCAAGGGGTTTTTACATAAGGTTGACAAAAGTACTCGTTTGTTGGTGAACTCTCCTTTATCATGACCAACTTACTAGTTACTGTAGCACAACAGCATCTCAGTTAGTATCTGTTACCTTAATATAATACACATTGAAAAGTGTTTTCTCTCAGAATCCATTACACTAGGCGAGTTTTGAACATGTACAACTGAAGCAGTATACATTGTGGTAAAAGACTGAGACATAGTTGTATATGAAAAATTAAATCAAGGTTGTTGAGGCCTCGATAGCCCTGTACAGGACCATGGTTGGGCTTCCCACACAACATCTCTAGAATGACTTTTACATCTTGCTCTACTTATGCCTTAATTAAATCCAGCAGGATTTCTCATAAAATCATTTGGCTACAACTACCAGAACATTTCAAATCACAGGAACTATTGCACTGGGTCAGGCTTTGGGCTGTTTCATTGAGTAGCTTCTGTCTGGCAAGAAGAAGAACCAAACCAAAGTCCCCATCAGAACTTGGGTGCTGCAGCTGCTGCAGCACGGCAGGGCAGACATTCTCTCTAATCCTGTCTCTGAATCACTCTCACTGAGGATGCAATTCCTACAGTCCCTTATTTTTCTATACACACAAAGGAAATCTTTCCTGCTTGTTAGGAAGGACTTAGCAGGATAACATTCAAGGATACAAGTAACTACACACCAGATACAACAGAGATTTGTAAATGACCAAGCAAATTATTCCCATGTACTTACTGCCAACAGTGTTTTCTATGCAGTGACAACAGCATTCTTCACTTCTTTGCAGGGACACTGCATGAACTCAAATCTCAGTGTCAGCCAACAAAAGCAGATCCACAGCATACAAAGACAAGGCAGTTTCAAATTAGCTTCTTCTCAAAAAGCTATAAAAATAAGTTTGTTTTCTTAAAATTTAAAAAAAAAATAAGTATTTTAATGTCTTTACTGGCTCTGTTAGCCCAGCAAAAAAGCAATGCATTCAGCCAGTCGAAGGTACCTTTATGGTATGGTACTTTAGCGTGAAAGACAGCACTTGGTCGTGGAACACAGAACCAGCTGTTCAGTGCTTGAAGAAAGCTGTTACATTCTGGGACAGTCTCAGTTGGTTAGCTGGGTCCCCTTGTGTAGATTTAATTAGCACTGCTGCAAAATGTAAATAATCGAAAAAGACACTGTGCTTTGTGCAAAATTACACTGTGTAAAATGTGTGTGCTTACATAATATGTTTCAATGAAGAAATAAAATGCTCCTGTTCCCAGGAGCTCTAGGCAGGCAGATGGTGGGCACTCCAGCAAGATCATGCACTTTGCCTGCAGAGAAGCGATGCCTTTGTCCTCTGGGGAAGAGACTGATGCTGCATTTCTGTAATAGCCCAGTTTGCTTATCCACAGAACAAAACAGAGAACTACAGCTGGGCTAAAATTGCTCACTCTGCATCCCCAGAAGCAGGAAGGTGTCACAACAGGGTAAAAAAATGATATGACAGAGTTGTAGGTTCACTTTGTTACCCTTCAGGCACATTGTCCCCATGGCTGTGATCTACTGGATTGAAAGCAATACTGTCTGGAGTTCAGAACTATGTTTAGTTGTTTCATACAGAATTTATTACATTTTCACAGTTGTTACTTAATTAAAAGAGAAAACTAGCGGGCTAAAATCATGGAACAATGAAGAACTTGGCAAGCCACTGAGGCATGGATTGATAGCCAGGCATTTCCAGCTTTATCTATGCATCTTTAGGTCAGTATCAGTGTCCCTATGGTACAAAGCCATTAAAAGTACCTCAGTTATCAGTATTGACAAGAAGGATGTGCCTGTCTTTCTCTGTTGAGATTTTGATGCACTCCTCCTAAAATATTAGATCTCTATTGTCCTGATGTAATTTTCTTTCTCTGCTTCTGCTAAGCTGTAGACTGTGTAAAAAAGAACAGCAGTCAATTTGCCTTTTTTTTTTGTTTGCTTACAGTGTGAAAGTATTAAACTAGAATGCAGAAATAATGGACAGATTTATGCTTTTAAACTAGGAAGCTAGTACATTTTTTTGTTTCTATAAGACTGCAATAAAAAATAGAAATGAAAACAACAGGGCCAGCTATGCAGCTATGGTGAAGAAATCTCACAGAATCTATTCTACAAACATGAAGAAAGAAACACTCCTGTAAGGCCTTCTGGGACACATACTGGTGGACTTGGGCCTGATGTAGAACAATGCCATTGTGCAGTTGGGTGGCTAACTCATTCTATTTTAACAAGCTCAAATAATGCTTATGCCTGAGTAGGTCTGCCTTCAGATTCTGGGGTGTAAGGATAGAAAAAAGATGCACTCAGAGGGTTCTATTTCAGGACTCTGCAACTCTGTTACTTTAGGAGGATGGGTGAAAAAGAATGATTATACAGAAAGAATCAATGAGCTTTCTACACTTATTTCAAACAATAAACACACTGTATCATTCCCTCCACTTTAGGAAGGAGTCACAGACTCAAACTTGCTAAGTGTTTGATTTGGATGTGCTTTCTGAAGGCTTTCTCAAATTATAAACTAGCTTACATGACAGAAAAACGGAAAGACTGCATCACACTTTACTGCAATTGAAGTTCTCAGACAGCACATGGATATCTGGGGGTCAATAATAATAGACTGACTTTTCATACATCAGCAGTGCTGATAGTTAGTGATGCTTGCCCTGAAAAATGTTGCTTATATTTATAAATAAAGAATCCTGAAAAAATATTTGCCCTGACACTAGTATTAGCACAGTAAGCTATCTGACCTTAAATCTTACAGACTTCACAATAATCCAATTTACTTTTAAGGTCATGAAATGTGTAAAGGGATCCTGTCTAAAATGGCTTTTTTTTATTTCCTTTTGCTCTTTAACCTTTTCCTCTTTCTCAGTATCTTTCCTTATGCTCTGAATTCCAGTTTCCTTCTGAACTTTCCTTCTACCCTTTTCTTTTCCCACTACAATCTCATGTTGCCTTTCCCATCTCTCCTCCATTTTATAGATGCTCTCAATCCCTGTTTACTTACTAGCAAGATAACTGGTCTACCGTAAGGTGGCGAGTGTCAGAGCAGCACTTGTGGTACCACGTCACACTGAGTTTGTCCCAGAGGAAGACTCAAAACTGTTGAGGTCCCAACAAAGTGTCTGTACACATGTATTATATGGGTCTGTATATATCTGCATAATACATCTATGTCCTTACACCTGTTTCACACTATAGTTATCAGAGCTAAAGAAACAGAACAGGGAAGATCTATATACGTCAATAACAGTACAGTAGAGGCAGACCAGCCTAGAGACTTTCAGAGTATAATATTAAGGGGAGGAAAAAAACATCTCTTGCAATTAAAGAACATAATAAATGAAATGTAACCCTCATGTTCATAACCCAATATTTTTTCAGAAATAATTTACACCAAATTGCAATAGTGTTGGCATACAGGTTTAACTCAAAACAGAGAGTCAGTACCAGCTTTTACACCAAAATACTGAAATCACAAGAGGGAATATTTAGAGCTCAGGAACTCTCTTGTTGTAAATGAGAAGGTGAGGGAAGTGGAAATTTCGTTTGCCCCAGCAAAACTACCAAAAATAACACAATCCCAACTATATCAAGAAGTTTCTAAATCTGTAATGTCGGTTCAAGCTTGAAGCAAATAATGAAAAAGACTGGCTGAGTGTTTCAAGACAGACTTCAGCTGAAGCTGTGATCTTATTTATGAGGTGGATTCAGAGGTATTCCACAAAGGCCTCTTTTTTTTGTGTTTTAATTAAACAAATGGGGGAGAGACATTTCAAAGAAAATTGAGCAACCTCTCCTGTACTGCAGTCTATGGGCATTTTTCAAATCAGCAAAAGACCAAACATATCAGGAAAAAACATCTGGTCTGTTGTTCTTAAGAAATACTTGAAAAACATAGTAATTCACCAGTTGTCAAGGAAAAGCTGGCAGAATCTCTAATTCAGAAAGGGCATAGTCAATATATTGAGTTAACAGCTTTTTTGCTTGGAATTTTTTCAATGATACAGGGAATGTTGTGTATCAAGCAAAACCAAGAAGAAAACTAACATCTGAGGATACTGCCAGCATTGTAGTATCTCCTAAAAATTATCAAGGAATACTGTGTGCTTTAATGGATGGTTAAAGACAGAATACATCTATGTTAGCAAATAGTGTTGTTCAATGGCAGAATGACAGAGTAACTGGCTGAGGACCTAACACCCAACAGCACATGCTTTATGTTACTTAGTACTTGTTCTAGTCCAATCCCATGGACTTGGTGACCGCTCATAGCTGGTTTCATCCTGGTTTACTCTCATCCAAAGTGAACCCAGCCTGCATCCTGTGACACTGAGCTAGACAATGAACTAAAACAGGAGAAAGTGAGGCCAATCAGCATATAGTTTCAGTCAAACATTCCTATCTGAATTGGAATGCTAAAGCATATGCCCACACATTTGCTTTCTTGCAGATTACCATTGGTGCACTGAACCAAAAAACTCTGCAGTGACCACGGATTTCACATCCTCAGCCAACAGCTGTGGATATGTAAGGTATACTGTGTGTACGCATATTTTGCTGCATGAAAGCAGTGACTAAAAGCAGGTTTTTATTATAATTGCTATTTTTTCAGTAACAGTTGAGAAAAATTTAGGTGATGATCATGATTAATAAATTTGAATTGCTCTAGCGATAATCTCAATTTCTCAATGCAAGTCAGTTTCTCCTGTTTTTATAAATTCTTTACTTTCATGCTACACTAGTATAAATGCTTCTTACTTTTGCATCTGCTCTACAGACTAAACAGAAATGTTATCTGTTGTGCTAACAAGTACCTGCAGAGATACTTGGTACTATAGCTACTATCTGTATTATTGTTCATCCACGTATTAATTTGTGCCCAAAATAAAACACCACAAGGGGAACAATGATGTATTTTGGTAGAGCAGCCAACAACTATACCACAAAGAAGAAAACCATTACTGAAAATACTGGATATTATAAACAATTTATTCTGAGTTTCAGATTCAAAGTCATCAGGCTGCCAAGGGCTACTGAAACAAGGATTAGGTTAGAAAAATGTCACTGAGCAGTTTGTGTGTCTGTAAACATGGCACTGAGACAGTATGGCGTTGGTTTTCTTGAATTTTACATTTTAAGGCACAATGTGGGGAATTTAAAAGCAGTACACAGAGAAATCATTTGGTGACTGCAGATTTGGGAAGAACAAAAACCATCCCAAAGCTAGGCAATGGCATGCATTTATATTTTAAGATTACACCAATTAATGCTTGGTGATCAAGGTAAGAAAAAAAAATATTAGATAATTTAGTCTGACCTCTCACCCACTGTAGGAAATGCTATTTCACCCACTGCTGTCTCAAGATCATTAACTTATATTACCTACAGCACTTTTCAGAACGGTCTATAGGCTTGACAATCTGAAAAGATGGAGACTTCTCCATTTCTTTGGCAATTTATTTGGTCACAGTCTTAAGAATTTATTTATTTTGAACTTGAATATCTCCAACTTCACTTTCCAGTCCTTGGCTGGAAAAAAATGTGTACGTTATATATGAAAGAATGCCTTGCCTTGCCTTTCCAAAGTGAACAGAGGGGAGTCAGCAAGTGGCTGTGTGACGCTTAGTTGTCAGCTGGGGTTAAACTTTGCAATTGAATAGGAAAATAGATGTTTTGGGATGTACTAATCATTGAGATTCCCCACCTGTCAGTTTTTCTTTGAGCAGATATTTACAGAAATTGAAAACGAGAATAGAACTGTGATCCTGGTCTAAACACACATAAAATCATACATTAAATTGTACACAAAATGGGAAGGCAAACAGAAAATCAGTTCCTTTTCATTATTAAGGATTCTGGTATTATTAGCGATATGTAAAATATAGCTTTTAAAAGCAAAGACAGTTCTAAAGCTACAAAAGACAAGTATGTGACATTACACACTATTAACTGTAAGCAGTCTTATCATTAAATAGTACCAGTGTATATATGTGCACAAGGGAGTGAGTAAACACTATTCATTCAACCTTAATTGGTATCTCACTGCTTCTGAAGGCTTGATTGTCTAACATTAACACTCTTCTTGCTCTCTAGAGGTGCACTGTATGCCAGAATCTTTGCCAACGCAAATGTTATTGTAGGTTGGTGGGACTTCTTCCCTCAAAGCACTCTGCAGGTAGTTCAGTAGCTGCCTATGCTTACAGAAGAAAATCTGTATTGCTGATGAGGAGAACAAAATAACAAGACAATTATTCTAACAAACATGTTAAACTCCTTGAAATTTCCAAATTCTTTTTGGTACACCACACAAGACAGAAGACTAGAGTGGATAACATGATCATAGAATCATAGAATCATTAGGGATTAGAAGGGACCTCAAAACATCATCTAGTGCAATCCCCCTGCCACAGCAGGATCACCTAGACCAAGTCACACAGGAACACATCCAGGAGGGTCTTGAACATCTCCAGAGAAGGAGACTTCATAATCCCCCTAGGCAGCCTGTTCCAATGCTCCGGCACCCTCACTGGGAAGAAGTTCCTTCAGATATTTCTATGGAACTTCCTATGTTCCATCTCTCACCCATTGCCCCTTGTCCTATCAGATAACTTTGGGAAGAGCCTAGTTCCATCCTCCTGACACCCACCCCTCACATATTTGTAGACATTAATGAGGTCACCCCTCAGCCTCCTCTTGTCCAACCTCAAGAGACCCAGCTCCCTCAGCTCCTTTCCTCATAAGGGAGATGTTCTGCTTCCTTCATCATCT
>VZRI01012864.1:260820-299842 GCA_013397515.1 Upupa epops
TCCCTGGAGTTGTTCTTGCTCAGATGCAAGAATCTACACTTACCCCTGTTGTACCTCATTAAGTTTCTCTCTGCCCAGCTCTCTATCCTGTCCCAGTCTCGCTGAATGGCAGCACAGTCTGCCGGGCTGTTGGTGACACCAGCCAGCTTTGTGTCATCAGCAAACTTGCTGACAGTGCCCCCTAACCCCTCATACAAGTCATTAATAAATTGATTGAAGAGGACTGGTCCCAGTACTGACTCTTGGGGGACTCCACTAGATACAGGCCTCCAACTAGACTCTCCCATTAATCACCACACTCTAGCTTCTATCCTGTAGCCAGTTTACAATCCACCTCACTACCCAATTATCCAGGCCACAGTGCCTTAGTTTGGCTGTGAGGATGCTATGTGAGACTGCGTCAAATTCCTCACTGAAGTCAAGATAGACCACATCCACTGCTCCGCCATCATCTATTGATCCGGTAGTGCGCTCATAAAAGGCTAACAGGTTGGTCAAGCATGACTTCCCCTTGGTGAAGCCATGCTGACTGTCCCTAATGACCCTCTTGTCCTTGATGTGCCTAGAGACAGCATCCAGGACAAATTGTTCCATCACCTTTCCTGAGGCTGACCAATCTATAGTTATCTGGGTACTCCTTCTTACCCTTCTTGAAGATTGGAGTGACATTTGCTAACCTCCAGTTAATGTCTGATTCTTTTAAATAATTTAGTGTTCATAATTGTATTTCTGACAATGTCAGTCCCTCAAAAAAGTAAGGCATAGGAGCCAACTCCTACAGAGTCAGATCACTGATTATCCAGAATGATAATTCTTATTTTTTAAACAATTTATTTTATCCTACAGTAACAATAAGCTTTATCTGCTCTTCCTAGACAATGCTTTAAATTATGGTATATGATTGAAACAATTGGTACAGAACATCAATTGCACCTTTTACATACTCAAGACATCTCTTGCACAAATAATATGAACTCCAGTTTCTTCCTGCATTGGTCAACTAAAGCACCACTTTCCTGAATTGTTCCTATAGCAGCAGGACATGTAAAATTAATGATACTCGAGGCTGGAAGGATTTTTCCTGCAGTGTTTTTTTAACGTTGTTTGCCATCATTGCTTTTAAAAGTTTTCATCACCTATAAAAAGACCAATTTAACTCTTTACTCAGTATTATGACTACTTTAAAAATGTTAGATGCACTAGAAAGCTGAAGTCTCTGGTACAGTACATGCCCTTTTAAAATAAAACCTTATCCTCTTTCTGCTTTTCATTGGGTGGTCAAAAAACCACTTGCATTTTCCATGTTGAAGGTCAATTAAAATACTGCTTTCCTCTACTCCACAGAAAGAAATCCGTTTAAGTATATACCTCCTGGGTAGTCTAATAAGTTCCTGCTGAGGAACTATGTGAGATCATTCACCAGACTCTGCATTTGAAACCATCATTCAAAAGCAATTTGTAAAACCAGCATGTTTATGAAGTTGCGTTCTGGACCATGCAACTGCTGACTTTACTGTGCTTGGAAATCCTAATTCAAGACAAACCTACAGAAAATTAGTAAGATCAAATTTCACAGATCATCTGCTGCTCTGCATCATAACCTGTGACTTGCACATGAAGTTCTTTACAGAAAAGTATCTCCATTGTGTTTTCACCTCAGTGCTTTCAGCCACAGCATGACAGACCTTTACAAAATGATTGCATTGTTACAGGAGAACTTTTTAAAATGATTTGATGAGTCTCAGAAAAGGCATGAAGACTCTTTCCCATAGGATTTTTACAATACCTATAGAAATACCATCTTTGGTTTCTTTACAGCAATCACTTTACAATCTCATAGATTCAACTGTATAAAAGTAGAGGTTTAAGGCTGTTAGCATTGATTCTAACACTGGACTGATTCTCCCATTTTCTTTACTTTCCAGGTAAGACGACAACATTGTAGTTCTTACTCTGCATAATGGGGAATAAAATTCCCACATATATAAAACAGGGGAATGGCAGGATCAGACAGAAGATATTATACCACAAAATCAATCTTTTTTTCTATCCTAATTATTATCCATTTTTGTCTCCACTTCCTATACTTCTCATTTTTCACTTTGATATTAATAGACACAACAGTGATGAAATTCTCTTCAGGTACCAATTGAAATGTTAAACCTGATTAAACCACATCATATAGAAAACTGACAAAAATCAGAATTTGATCATAAAATTGTCTTTCAAAAGGTTTAATTGAGGAAACTGAAAGCAACAATAGTATTCTGTCAGCATCAGTGCTATTTCCAGAGAACATAAGGGATATTCCATAGACCAATCATACAGATATACTTCATTTTATCAAAAAACACCGAACATTTTCTCGAGAGTAAGAACCCAAGGGTCACTTTAGAATCCATTAGAAACTGTTCTGCAGAGGTGGAAAAAACATGTATGAGTTCTAGTAAGTCAACTTTCCACTTCTTTAACTTCCAACCTTTCCTGCAAACCTTAAATCCTGTTATTTTTCTACAGAAGTTGATGTCAGAAGGAACGACTTTCAAATGGAGGCATTCTGCACTGCAGACATTAGCTGGTAAAATGATTTTAAAATGTTTCTGTAGTGACCCATGTATGACTCAACCATCGCTCTTTTGCCTTTTACTACAAAACTGCTTTTTGCAGTCTGCTTCTGACAGGAGTATGGAGATGGAGACGACACAATACAAGTTAATATAATAAACTTCAGTTTATGGTCTGTTGCACCAGGAAGATCTATTAAAACCACTGTACATAGCAGCACAGAGAAAATAACTTGCTGAAGGCTTACTACAATCCTTGTCTGATTTGCTGCTTCCTGCTTAATGAAAAGTCAAATAGTGACAACAGCCCAATCATTGGATTTGAACCATTTATGGACACGTAGCATGATCTGTCCAGTGCTTTGATTGTGCTATAATCCTTTATTTCAGCAAGTACTTACCACTTGAAACATCTTAAACTGAACGTCTTACAAAAAAATCTTAATCTCTAAAGCACAAGCACAAAACACTGACAAATGGAAGACCCTTGAATTTCTAAACAGAATGACTACTTGTGAATAATTTCCAAGTCAGATAGAAACATGTGAGACTATGTATTAATGCATAAAACACGGGCTTCTGTGACCAAAACCAGAACATATCTGACTGATTCATGTTAATATCACTTGACCTTTCTCATTGTGTCCCTTTTTCTAATCTATGCTATGAGGAGAATATATATAGGGGGGAGGTGAATGTTAGACTACATGATCTCCAGATGTCCCTTGCAACCCCTATGACTCTACAATCTCACACTATCAAAGAACAGAAAAAGAATTTTTGATGTTAGGACGCACTTCTTCACTGAAAGGGTACGAGACATTGGAACAGGCTCTGCAGGGAGGTGGTGGAGTCATTAACCCTGAAGGTATTCAAAAAACATGCAGTTGTAATGCTGAGGGACATGATTTAGTGGTGACCTGGTAGTGCATTGTCAATGGTTGGGTTTAATGATCTTGTCTCTTCCAACAGAAACAATTCTGTTATTCTGTGAAAGAAATACATTAAACCATTAAACACTGTAGCTGTGTGTCATGTGTTTGAGCCCAATACAAAATAAAAAATGGTGCACTTTAGGTACTAAAGAAATGTAACTGAGACTCCCAAAGCAAAGCAGCACTTCTGGTTTGGAAGCAATTGCTTCACAGTTTGAAATTTTCACAGGCACATCCATTCGATTCACAATGTGTGGCCACAGTGGAGCAGGAGTAGCCTGAAATCTTAAAAAAACCTGTATCTGAAATTAGAAACCAGAAGAGAATAACAATCCCTTGCTCAAGTGACCTAATACAAACCTCCATCTTTTATATTGTACAGAGAATCACAGACGAAGAATGATCTCTCTAGACCTACTTTTCCCACACTTCTTAATGCATCCCAGAATACTATTGGCCTTTTTGGCAACAAGGCTCTTGGCCAGCTTATTGTCTACCAGGACTACAAGATCTTTCTCAACAAGGCTACTCTCCAACAGGTCTACCCCTAACCTATACATGACTTACTCCTCCCCAGGTGCAGGACCCTACACTTGCTCCTGTTGAACCTCATTAGGCTGTCTTTGACCAACTCTCCAGCCTATTCAGGTCATGCTGAAGGGCAGCACAGCCCTCTGGTGCATCAGCCACTCCTCACAGCTAGGTATCATCAGCAAACTTGCTAAAAGTACTCTCTGTGCCTCTTCCCAGGTCATTGATGAAAATGTTGAACAATACCCAACCCAGTACTGACCCCTGGGGAACACCACTGGCTACAGGTCTCCAACTTGACCCTGTACTATTGATAATGACTCCTTGAGTTCAGTCACACCATATTTGTTCCACCACCTTTACAGGGATGGAAGTAAGACTAACCAGCCTGGAGTTTCCCAAGTCATCCTCCTTACCATGCTTGAAGACTGGAGTAGCATTGGCCTTCTTCCAGTCCTCAGCCACCTCTCCTGTTCTTAACTTCCAAATACTTAAAGACGTTAATGAATCTGATTGTAAACAAGTCTAATCAAGCTTGCTTTTGCAAAACAAGAACCAATCCACTCAGATTTTTCAATACTGTCTCACGACACACCTGTACATAAGTCCTTCAACTTATCAGCTCCCCTTCCTTGCTCTGCCCCCAACAAATTAACAGGCTAATTTTATTCCAGTGTTCCATTGCCACAACTAACTGACCCCCAGCACAAAGTGACAGACATCCCTCACTATCATCCTGTTGTAAAGGAGAGATTTCTAGTTCTGTTGCTTGCTCAAATTTTCAACAGTCTCTTTTTCTGGAAGGAATGTCCATCCTGTAGGATTCCTCACTCTTCCCACAAAATATTCTACTGGCCATATGTCATGGTTTTGGATGGGATAAAGCTGAATTTCTAAAGTTTGTGCAGTGCTGGAAAGGTCTTCCTTGAATTCCAGCATAAAAAGCCATGAAACCACACAATGGGCTCTTTATATCCAGGACAGCCACTTGGTCCACTCTACCAAAAATAATTCCCTTCAGCCAGCTGAGATGCATGTGTAGGTGATAAGAATTGGCAAACATGGGTAACATCTAAGGGCTTTTATCTATGACATACTCACAGGTGCTCTGGGCTACTCCCAAATTGATAACATAACTGAGTAATACAATACAAAACCCTCAAAAGGAGAAGTTTTCCAAGAAATATTCCCAAGAAATCAAGTAGGAATTGATTCTAACAACTTCTAAGAAACTTCCCATGAATTTTCTTGTTAGCACTAAACTGCACAGGAGCAGAAAACTTTAATGCTGAAATTTTTAATCAATATATCTAATCACTAGATGAACTGCCATCTAGAAGTAGGAATTTGTCAGTTTTTTCCTTTTAAATCAGATATTTTTAAAGACAATGCTGAAACACATAAAAATGACTGATTCAGGCATTTTTAAAATAATTTAAAATGGATCTTGTAAGTAACAAGCAAACAAAATTACCTATTTGCAAAAATGTTACAATGAAAAGATTTATTCATCTCGTGCATGAGTAAAAGTGTACCCAGAAGGGCACATGTAGAATTAATAAACAGGTGGCATTAAAATTCAATTAAGAAAATGTAATTATATATTAAACAGAGACACTAAGACAAGTGATAGCTTTGTTTCTCAGCTGTGCAATGAACTGAAATTAGACTCACACTGAAGCCACAGTCTTTTGTACATGTGCGTAATTACTGAAGAACTAAGGAGTTACTCAGAAAAACTAAAATCTGATGTTGGCTAGGAAGTTTATTCACCATTCTGGAATATGGCAGTCCTTTAGTTTTTCTCGAGATGGTTACAACTTTGGCTGTGTATCTGAGTCAAAAGACTTCTGCAGCTGGCAGAAAAGCCAAATCTAAAATTATTAGAAATAAAATAGTTTGGCAGTTTATAAGGGAGCAAATAAATTGGAATCATTTTGGATCTTGCAAAGACCAATGCGTTTTCACCTTCACCACCCACCTCTCACTGCTCATGGGCACTAAGCCTATAACAGAAGGGGAAAATTTGTGGAAGAGAAGGTTTGACTGGGAACAACTGCATTTAAGTGGGGAAGTGACCTTTTTCCGTACGCTACCAATTGCAGTTGCTCCAGCGCAAAAAGAAGTGCTCAGTCTATTTTAATAATTCTGTTTGTTTGGATTTGGCTTTGTTTTCCTTTGGTTGTTTGGGGTTTTTGGAAGTATTGGCTTCATTTCAGGAACACAGCAGCAAAATTTTGTGTGAATGCATCCAAACTATTTGAGAGGCCTAATTCCTTTGGCAAAAATAATATACTCCCTTCCAACTTTTTGAACTTCAGTACAGATTTATTTCTGATAGCAATGTGTCCATCCAAACTGAGAGTTATCTGTATATACATGAATAAACTGTTATGATTCCAAATAAGAATATATTTTCTACGTCATGCATATTCTTAAGCTACTTGCTTGCCTAAGAATCTGGTAATTTATTCACTCACAGATTCATTCAGATAAGAGTGGTGACTCTCATCAAGACAAAAGTATAGGTAAGACCCTACTACTGTGGGAAATAATACAATAAAATAGTTTGGCAGTTTATTTTTGTTCTGTTTTGTAAATAAAATTTTTGCTAATCTGTACAGCCCAGTGCGAAACAATTATTCCTGTTTTAATAAGCCTGCTAAAGTAAATTTCATTTGGCAACTGGGTATTCTTGTGGCATGTTGTTGACTCGTGTCCTCTAATATGAGTCACGGGCCAACGTTTTGCCATCGTTCTTATGCAGCAAACATAAATCATTGTACACAGCCAATGTCTAGGCCTGAACACACATACATCCATTAGAGTTACATTTGATCAGTTTGGGGTTTCTGTTGCATTTCCAATGGAATAAATTATGTCTTTTCAAGGTTATCTGGTGATAGGACAAGGGGCAATGGGTGCAAGCTGGAACACAGGAGGTTCCATATCAATACCAGAAGTACTTCTTCCCAGTGAATGTTACAGAGTATTGGAACAGGCTGTCCAGGGGGGTTGTGGGCTCTCTTTCTTTAGAGACATTCAAGATCCACCTGGATGTGTTCCTGTGCAACTTGGTCTAGGTGATCCTGTTGTGGCAAGGGGATTGGACTAGATGATCTTTCAAGGTCCCTTCTAATCCCTAATGATTCTATGATTCTATGTTTATTGAGGAAAAAAAAAAAAAGAGTAGATTTTCTTCAGGGCAGAAAAAGAAGTCTTAGAAAGTACTTTTCCAAAAGACAATACAGCTTAAGACAGTTCAAACCTACTGGACAGCCAGTGGTGTTTTTCAGTATGGCTCAGTAAGTTGTATTGTCTGTGTTATGAATAGTAAAATATTTGCCCTAATCAGTCCCAAAGCAGTAAGAAAAAGCTGGCTTTTTTCTGTACAGCTTCATAACACTTGCTAGCAAAATATGATGGTTCAGAGATGCTTTGTTGTAAACTGATGTTACAAGGATCTCTGCAGACTGAAATTAGTGCCAACTAAGGCAGACCTATTTTTCTATGTTCAGTCATGCAAACTGAAATGCTTGAGTTTCGAAAAGATAAACTCCTGCAAGTGATGTGTGCAGAGGTTATGTGTTAGGCTGAGAAAGCTCACTGCTTGCTCATTCTCAGGTGGCACACGAACTCACTGCTCCTTTACAGAGCACATATGGACTATCCAAGTCCTGTAATTGTAAGGTCTTATTATCAAACATATTCTAGACAGAACCCAGTAAAACTATGCTATTGTTTCGTCAAGGTGCCTTGGACATGCTTGGCTTTATTTACTTCTTTTTAAAAATGATATAGCATCAGCACTAGAATATAGTGTCTTCTCTCACATACTTTAAGGGTAGACCATAACCCCGAGGGATGAACCGGATGTCACAGAGGTAGCATACTAAGAAATGAAAAGAATACAAGGAAGAAGCAGATGCTAAGCTTTCTTTTGCTCCTTTAAAAGGTATTTTGCATGTATGTATATTCCATTTAAATTTATTTTTATAACCTTCAAACTTTCAGTTAAAACTGAAATGCTTCCCTGAAGTGGTAGAAGGTATGTCCCTTGTGTTTCAAGGGATCAGGTCAGAAAGGAAAAGGGCTGGAGAAGTTCTATACTAAAGGAATGAAGGAACATACAGATTTTTCCCACTTAGAATCTACAGAACTGGATGTGGTTGATGGTATGGACAATATTGAGAAGGGTTGCACCCCATAAAGAAAACAAAATTAAAAAAGTAAAGGATTTGCTACAGATGCCTTGCATGTAAAATTAAACAAGCTAAAGGAACAAGAAATCCCAACCTCCAACTCCAGCCTGTATTGTGCCATGTACAGGGAACTCACTCAAGCAGAGTCACTGGGTGTTCAAATGCTCCAGTAATATGTGTCTTTCAGAAGCCATGCAGAAACAAGTATTCTCCCTGAACACACAGCTGTAGGATAGTGTTTGTTGTTCCAGTGGTACTGCTCTGCCTTTCAGTTTCTAAGAAAAACCATGCTTAGAAATATGTGAGGACACCTGTGTTCAAATCCCTCTTCTGCAAAAGGTGATTCAAACACATCCAGGTTCATCCCAACTAACATGCTATGCCAAGCACAAGCCTGTAGGATATTCCAGGGAAGACTGCAGGCAATCTTAAATCGTTCCTGCTTTTCATGTTGCATAAATATTTGCTGAGTAAAAGACAGATTCAGCACAAGGCTTACTTTCAGGGCATTCTGCTGTGATGGTAGTTCTGGCTTCCAGTCATTGTACCTTTTCACTCAGCATTTCCTGAAACCAGAACACATGTGTTCCTCAGTGGTACAGCTAATTAGCTATGACAATCACATTCTTCTTTTTCATATTAACATTCATTAAAGTTCCTTCTTTTTAGCTAGTGGATCTTAATCGGTTAGGCCAAGTGAAGCAGCCCTTAGAAAGGAACTTAGAATAAATCCCTCATCACAAAATTGCTGATAGCCTCATTATTCTCCTACACAGGAAATGAAGACACTCTCTTACAAGGCAGTTATATAGACTTCCTTTACAGTAAGTGGGGAGAAATGAGCATTTTTAGACATAATTCATCTCATCCTGAAACAGCTGCTTAGCATATGTCACACAAACTACACTATGCAAATGCCTGGAGACATCTAGAATTAAGGGAACCTACCACACCATAATTACCATAAACCACCTATACAGACAACAGAAGAAAAGGCAACTTCATCAGGCAAATCAGCAAGACGTGAATTTCCATTTGGAATTGAGCACCCTCCCAGTTTCCACTGACATAGTGGGGAGCAAGCGCACTTCAGAGACAACTGTTGGCAGATTCAATCAAACAAGCTGTAAGCGTCCAAGGGTAGGAAGCCTCAGAAGTCAGTTTTCTGCCAGGACTTGTCAAGCAGGCAATAGATGGACCCTAACTGTTTACCTTGTTTACACTGTCGCCACCCGCATGTGAACAGGTGTAATGTAGCAACTTCAAAATTGAAAGAGATGAGAGTTTCCTCTTTCTTTTCCAGAAAACAATACACTAGTATTATTTTCTACTTTAATAGAAAGCACACGATGCATTACACATTGCAAGTTAAGAACAGAATACCCACAGGTCCCACTGTTGAGGAACTTCGCATCAAAATAATGAAGTCTTCAAAATACCCATGGCTGTTGCTGTCTTTTGAGTGCATTGTATTGAGCTACTAAATAAAAACTTCAGCGAATGTTTAACAGGAATCTTTGGCACTGTAAGGCTTTAGGACAGCGAGAAAATTCCTTGGAGATTGATTTTAATGAATGGGGGATGCAAAACTGCAGATACTAAAATGTGCTCACAGATTGATAGTTTTGGTTTGGACAAAGCAGTGAGCCACTGATTGATCTGAGCTTACCAAAATCAGAAAGACATCCAAGGCTGTTTCTATGCAAATATCTTGTTGGCTGGGTATCTTGTTTGTAACAGTAATAGATACTTCAGAAAAAGATCCAAGAACCCATATATGCAGTAATCTACTCTACATCTGATCAGTATTTATTTCGAACAGTACAGATGAGTATAAGCCTTGAAGTGTACATAGAATCATAGAATCATTAGGGATTGGAAGGAACCTTGAAAGATCAACCAGTCCAATCTCCCTGCCACAGCAGGACATCCCAACCAGGTCCAGAAGGATTTAAAACATCTCCAGAAAAGCAAACACCACAAACCCCCCAGGCAGCCCCCTGCAGCACCTAATCACCCTTCCTGGGAAGAAGTTATAGAATCGGTCAGGGTTGGAAGGGACCACAGGATCATCTGGTTCCAACCCGCCTGCCATGAGCAGGGACACCCCACCCTATATCAGGCTGGCCAGAGCCTCAAACACCTCCAGGGACGGGGCCCCAACCACCTCCCTGGGCAACCCAGTCCAGGCTCTCCCCACTCTCCCGGTGAAGAACTTCCTCCTCACATCAAACCTAAATCTACCCATCTTCACAGGCTTTTAAAAAGTTGAAATTATTTTTAAATATTCTGTAGATCAATACATATTTTTCACATATTCGGCCTTCTATTCCAACATGTATTTACTAATTCTCTTTCTAAAAAAACTCAATAGCACTCTTTTTCACACTACTTTTATAAAGAATTTAATCTTAAAAGTCTCTGATGATTCACATTGATTTTCTGTGAATCACAGAATGCTTCAGATTGGAAGGAACCCTTAGAGATCATGTAGTCCAATTCCACTGCAGTGAGCAGGGACATCTTTAGCTAGATCAGTTTGCTCAGAGCCCTGTCCAGCCTGATCTTGGATGTCTCCAGGGATGGGGCCTCCACCACCTCTCTTGGCAGCCTGTGCTCATGTCTCACCACCCTCATTATGAAAAATTTCTTCCTTATATTCAGTGTAAACTTACCGTCTTTTAGTTAAAACCATTATACATTGACATTTCAGAAGGAGATAATATGTCTATCATCTTTCTTTATAGCCCTCTTTAGGCACCAAAAGGCCGCAATAAGGTCTTCCCAGAGCTGCCTTTTCTCCAGGTTGAACAATCCCAACTCTCTCAGCCTGTCCTCATAGCTGATGGGTTCCAGCCCTCTGATAATTTTTGTGGTCTCCATCGGCACCTGCTCCAACAGATCCTGGACTTTCTTGAGGTGAGCTCTCCAGAGCTAGACACATCACTCTAGGTGAGATCGCACCAGAGCAAAGCAGAGCAGAAGGATCACCTCCCTTGAGCTGCTAGCCACAATGGATGCATTGCTGGGCTTACAGCCTGCCAGCTTACGTCCAGCCTTTCATACACTAGCACCCTCAAGTCCTCCTCTGCAGGGCTGCTCTCAGTCTTTTCAACACACAGACTATAACTGATATGAAGGATTGCCTCAACGGAAGTGCCAGACCATGTGTTTGGCCTTGTTGAACCTCATGAGGGTCATCACATGGGCCCAGTTCTTCAGCTTGTTCAGGTGCCTCTGGATGGATTCTGCCCCTCAGGTATGTCTCCCTCACCACTCAGCTTAGTGTCAAATGCAAAACCTTCTGAGGTTGCACTCAATCCTACTGTCTATGACACTGATGAAGATACTAAGCAGCACTGGCTCTAGTATAGGTCTCTAAGGGACAAGACAATGGCAATCTCCATCTGAAATTTCTTTTGACCAGTCTTAACTATGGGTTGCAGCTTCCTCTCCACCTATCAGGATGATAGCAACAGGTAATAGTCTAAGGGCTACAGTAATCCAGTTGCTATCGATGTCTTTAACTCCTGACCTGTGAAACTCCTTGTTTAGCTGTCTTTTGTAGATAATTTTCTTTGTTAACAGCATTTACAGTTCTCTTCTTTACTTGATCTAATTTTGGTTTTATATGCTATTGGCTGCAGTGATGCAGAAGCCTTCACCCACCTATGAAACAATGTGATTTTGGGGTCTATTTGGGGTAGCTGATTTAAAACTATGTAAAGTGTGTTAAGTACTTAAGTACTTGAATAGTGGAACTAGTAAAGAACACTAATCCTTTACTTAAAAAAGAAGAAAACAAGAAAATGGTATTTTTTTCATTTATGTATTTTTCTGTTGCTTTTCTGAGTCTATCTTGTAATACATTAATTATTACCAACTCCTTTTGCCTTTGCAAGGAGGCACAGCAATTCTTTTATTATCAAGTACCACAGCCCATAGATATTTCTGATTCTGTAATTGTGGCAATGTAACTAACAATTTGTTTAACAATTTTTACTTTTTAGAAACTTTTTTATGACAAAGTACTTCTGAGAGGTAAAGAATGGGAATTGTTTCACTATTACTTAAGCTTTTTTTTCTATTAAATATGAATCATCCTTATTACTACAGAAACATAAGTGAAGTATATTCTTCTTTAATTTTTTAATTACCAAGGATGTGAAATGCTACTTATCATAGTTACAGCATTCTGTCTTGTTCGATATCTTTTTTCATGAGTTGTATTTAATATAAAGTGCCCAAGCAAGGCCATAACAGGTATCAATAATCCTGCTTGGAGGATGTGAATTGCCTTATTGTTTGAACTGCTGTGACCACAGAAACAAAGACATGCACAATGTGGCTGTTTTTACAGAGGACTTTGACTGTTCCTGGAGCTCAGTTCAGCTCAATTATTTTGATGTTTTAGATTGCACACCCATGCTTAAACTGCATGTACTGGGAAACACACCTTTGAAAACGCAAAGCTGACATATCAGATATTAAAGAATACTGCAAAATCTATATATATAAGTCACTGTACAACAAACAACCTGTATACCATGCAATGAAATTTTCCTCCATTTCCCTGCACCTGGCTTTTGCCTGAGATGTGCTGGATTGGATCTGCTTTGTCAGGATAATTGTAAGTGTAGTTTGCCCTTCCTCAGTGCTTCGGCAATTTGGTCAGTAATAATCTGCACATCCACTCAAGCTGGAGCACATAACAAAGGTTATTAAGTACCATGTGTAAACAAAGGCTGCTTGCACAATCCTGGATACCTTTGCTGACCTTTCTTAAAGCCTGGCATCTACTCAAGCTGAAAAACTTTCCACTTGTGTAGCAGCCTAACCAACCTTTGCTGCTTTTGTCCAAAGGCTCTTGCTGTGCCATCCAATGAGCTTTACAATGAAAAACCCCAGAATTATACACCTGTTTTTAAATTCAAAGAGGTCACGATTCAAAGAAGCAAATCTTCTGTGTTTGTTGTTCAGAGCCAAGGATCTACCATGTACCACAGTGTATCCACACCTGAACAGGGGCTTGCACACCCTGACCCGTCAGCTGATAAAGTACTGTATTTTAAATTACATTCAGTGCTTTTTGCTAGCAAGAGTATCTGGTCATTTTAGATGCATTATTAATGAGGTAGAGCAATACTTCAGAAAACAGTTTGCTTTCCTATTTACATTTCCATGCTGGGATTCAGACATAAATTATTTTTCTCTCAAATATTCTCTCAAATCCTTCTTTGCAACACTGCTGCAGCACCACCAGCTGAACAATTTTTACTTTTTTATTATCTCTCTCCCAGCCTCACATTTTTACATCTGTGCTGCACAACTTTCCATGGGTTCCAACAGGAGGTATTTGAAAGAGCTGAAGATTTTTCTGTTTGATTGCGTTGTGTGTGCTTTTTGGAAGTGACCACAATCTTGCTATGGAACAAGAAACAAACTCTCTTTTATATAGAAAATGGAAAAAGGTGAATAACTGTTAGGAGGATGGCAGGTGTCACAGTGAGTAAAATGAACAAGAAAATTAAATATTATTTCGATAAAAAGGAAGCTCTTAGCGCTAACATTCTGCTCGTGGATTAGTATTCCTTCATCATCAACATGAAATCTTAGAAGTGTATTTATTGATATAAAAGAAATTAAGAGAGAAATTCCTTTATCTGTTTGAAGGGCCGTTTCTTGGTTTTCTCCCAGTTGGCCTTTTGGCAAGTGACAGGTGACTCACAACCAAGTTACAACAGAACAGAATTATTGCTATTCTTCCCTCCAATAAAGCGTAGTTGGATTTTCCAAATTTAATTAAGGCATTGTTATATCTCTCCTGCTGCTGGCATACCTCCTATATTAAAAATATCAATCTACTTGCCAAACATATATCAGCTTTTACTTTTTGGAGTCCTTTGCACAGAAAGTTTAGACTCCAAGATGCACTGACAACACGTAGCAGGTATGTTTAGAAAGACAAACATATTACACAGGGGAAGGATTTTGAAAGATCTATTATTTGAAGGCTTTTCTTTCATAGTGTATGTTCAGCATCCTACACAACACACTGGCAGTCCTTGTCGAGGTGTGAAGGCAGAAGGCACCACATCCTGCAAGCCCACTGCCAGGGCATGTTAGCAGCATTCTGGGAGCACTCAAAGTGACACCAGGCTAACAGCATCCTCAGATGACATTGTCCAAAAGGAACACATTTCCAAGGCTCAGCAAGGCTGACTGTGAAATCCTGATACACCAAACTCAACAGGGATTTTAGCATCAGCCAAATGGCTTGGACATTTTACTGAACACTTTGTTGTTATTTTAAATTATATTTAAATAAAAATACAATTTATGCTATAACAATGTGAATTGCATTATTTTTGTTCTTAAATTACATGTGAACTTAAACACAGTACTGCTGTTTTATGCACATTGACAAATTCAAACAGTACGCCTAAAACCCAGCTTTTACAGTCATCCATCAAAAAGTGAAAGCTACAGTCTACCCAATATATATTACTTGCAGTTTTGTAAAACCAGTATATAGTTTGTAAACCGGAAGCCATCTAATAATTGTTGTAATACTGCTAGGGAAGATCATAATAGAAATTCCAAGGACCAAAACACAATCCTCAAAGAATAGGGAAACCTGACATCTGCCTTGTCATAAAGCTTCTCCCAAACATGTCATGGAATTTGGAAAGCAATTTTATTATAAATCTAGTGCCTGATGTCTCTGAATATATTTTGGACTAGATGTCACCTCCTAAACTACTGAGAATTGAAGGTTATGTCATTTGCAATTTGAAAGCAATTTCTTAAAACTATATATTAATGCCTAAAATTTTACCTAAAATCTCAGTGCAATACCCATTTAGGCATTCACAAAACCCCTTTTTCCCAGGTTGATACCCTGGCTGATACCTAAGGAAATAAATTAAACAAAAATATTTTTAAAAATCATTCTAAACCATCTCTAAAAGGTGCATAATATTTAAATGACATAAAAATATAGCTACAGCATTAGAGATGAATGAAGATAAGCACAAACCAAGTCATATATTATTCAGACTTCAGTATTCTATTGACTATGAAAAAATATTCTGCTGTGGTTCAAGGGTGAAGCCATGACTCATTTATCATGGTTTGTCCTCCTGGAATATTTTAGCAGTCTTCACAGCTGAAGACCACAGGTGTTGGACAAGTTTGCATACAGGGCACCACCAAGAAGCATCTATAACTGACCTATTCAAACATTTTTCTGTCCAAAATAACACTGACAGCTAAGTAAGAATAAAACTCAAGAAACATCCTATCTTCCTGGGTTTCTGGTGCTTTTCTGCAGGGAAACAATTACTTTCTGCTCCCTCCCATCCTCCCCTTCAGCTGTTCTCCTGTTGGAGGCAGAGTTGTAGCCATGGATAGGGGAAGCCTCTCTATAAAGCTAGGAGGACTTCTGTAATTTTTCTCTCTTCATTTCATGGAGGAGCAGCAGAGTCACCCATTCACAGGTGCAGCAGCCGGTAGCACCATCCTCCCCTGCCAAGGGGCTGGTAGCCTGAACACAGCTGGTAGCATGAACACCAGCCCCAACTTCAGAGGCCATGCTGCTCTGCTGGAGCAGCCACTGATTCCACTGCCAAAGCTAGGAGAGGAGCAGAGCAGCAGCAGCCCTGCTCACCAAGTGTGGTGTGTGGAGTGGCCTGAGTGCTACCAGAGTGGTGAGCTATGCTGAGCCAGCAACACTGCAAGCCGATAGCTTTGAAGACATCAGAACTGGTAACTACAGCTGCTGCCACTGATGCCATGGGTACCATCCTGACCAAGCTGTGGGGTATTCTCCACATGACCGGCACCATATTGGTTTTGTTCTTGCTGCAGGGCAGTACCCATGTGGTTGGCACCACCTTAGTTTTGTTCTGCCATGGGACAGAGAAGTTATGCCACAGCTGTGGCTGGGAAACTGAGAAATGCTTGACTAAGTGGGAGAAAGAGGCCCCCAAAGGGTGTTTGATGTTTCCCTTTATTGTTCGGCTGAACTGTGTGTGCCAAAGAGACTTGTAATTCTTAAACCTTTAGCAGACTGCTGAGAGACTGGGGCATGAAGGGTATACTGTTGCATGTGAGTGCTGCTGCCTGAGGACCAAGCTCATCCAACCCAACATCTGCCAGTCACGCCACTCTGATGCCCTAAAGATCTTACTGAAAGTGAGAGAAAGAGACTGTGGATGGCTAGAGCAGCTCTCCACCTTCAACAGAGTCAGGAGGGAGCCTGTGGTCTAGAGGTGTTCTCAGTACCTGCTCATTGCACTATATGCCACTTTCTGCAGGGACTCTCATCTGAAGCCAAAAAGAGTGCTAAGTAATTCTCTCCCATCTTCTCAGAATGTGTGTAATGGCATTGTGATGCAGTTTTTGCTTATTTCACGTGTTTGGAGTTTTTCCTTTTCTTTCTCTTGGGTGTGAATTAAATGAAATCCTTTCTTTTCCCAGAAGTTGCTTCATTGCATGGTAAATTCTACCTGAAAGCTGGTCGACGTGCTTAAGAATGAAGCGTCAACCCAAAGACTAATGAAGGCCATTTTCAATGCAGGACATTCCCATACTGGACATGAGTTACTTGAGGGTAATTTTTCAGTGCTGCACACACTGAATTCAGTTTTGGAATCTTTCTGGAATCACTGAACATCAAGTGCACTTAAATCAAACATCATTGCTTTCTGAAATAATAATAATAATTCAGAGATGTTCAGGTTTTGCTTGTGACCACTGTCTCAGAAGAGCTCAAAGTTCACTAGTGTACAAAGCAGAATTCTCTTGTCATTTTTTATAGATTTTACTGACAATAGGAAAGTTCAAACAGCTCAGAGCAAGGCAAGAAACAGATTCCATAAGACAGCTTAAAATGTTAGTCAAATATAAGTTATTGGTTATTTGCTTTAAGAAATGATTGTTGCCTCTTCCATGAAAACAGTTTTTCATCAAACCACAGCCTAAGCAGAGAAGTTTGAATTTCAGCTCTTCATATTTCTAAGGTGACTAAAGCCTTACTTACAGGAATGTGGAGTTTTTTTAATCACTTGTGCTAGATGATCAAAAAGCAAGCAGAACTTGTTATATTAGTTTCATATTTTATGCAACTGTTTAACAAGTTGCAAAGTAATGGACTTTATTTCATTATGCTGCACTTGGTACATCAAATACTGGCATATTGCCCTGCTCCTCTGTACCACAAACAGAAGTGCGTTGCAGGGATGACAAACAGGGTCTTAATCACCCTTTTTGTTAGAATACTTATGTGATTCAGTGAATGAACTTTCACATTTTTCCATTTATTATGACTTCCAAGTTCGACATAATTGCCACAGTATTTATCAGTGACAGGCAATTTCACTTATTTTGTAGGTGACTTCATCCAAGGTCTTTTTCCTATACAAGTGCTACATGTAGCTCAATAGCCCTGTCCCTCCTGCCGTGCCAGACAGAAGCCTTGTCTCCACTAACAAGTGTTTAGTTACAGAGTCAGATATTTCCATTTCAGTGGCAACTACCGTATCAGACATGCTGAACACCAACTGTAAGAATATGCATAAAATTGCTCAACATAGAGAGACTAGAATCCAAGTAGGATTGCTCCACACACTGCAGGATCCTTATGACAAAATACTGATAAATTAGTCTTTCTCCTGTCCTAAAGCATTTCAAACCATTAGAGAGTTCTCAAAATGAGAAATCAAAACTCTGGAAGAGCTATTACTGCACTTCATTTGACTTTCTCCAGGAAAAAGATTCCCACCCCACTTTGGCATTGAGAAGGCCTCCTTGAGTATGTCTTGGCTTGGAACATGTCTCCACGTTCAGCCAGTCACATACTGGAGCAAGTGTAGCAGGGGACATCAAGGTGAGCTGTGAACTGAAGCACTCAACTGAGCACTGAATTGTGGCAAAGCATGGCACATTTGGCATTTGAATTCTCGCCCCATCCCCCCAAACAGCATGTAATAGTTCATTATTAGCTGCTCCAAAGGTGCACTTCCCTGAAACACATTATTTTAATATTATCATTAATAGCATTTGCTTTTAAAATAGAACTAATATATATGTTTCCCTTGCCTTACTACCTTCCCTTTGTGGATTATTGAGCTGAAATTTTACTTTCTAGCACCCTGTGAGATATCAAAGTACTCATTGTTATCCACAATTATCAGAGAAGAAAGTTAAACTTCAAGTGACTTGCTTAGGGGCAGTGAAGAAGCTGTTAGAGAACTTGTTATTGTGACCCACAGCCAACCTTCCAGTATAAAGAGTAGTCCTGTTACACTGAGCCAAGATGTCCTCATGTTAGAGGCCACAGTTGTTTTTTTTTTTTTAAATAATGTACTGTTGTGCTTGTAGCAGGAACCAATGAATTCATAACAAAAGAACAGAGACTATTAAACCCATACAGTGAAAATCACATAACCACAGAGAAAACTGTGCTTGTTTTTAATGACTTTCTGTGAAGACTATGCAGGGCATCAGAGCTGACCTCCCTTGGTGGCAGAGAATGACTCAGGAAAGATTTCAAAAGACATGGCTCTGGGCCGTTTGATCTGCATGAAGCATTTACTCTAACATTCCAGTGTACGCCAAAATAGAGTATCAATTACTTAGAATATTAATTAAAATACAGAGTTTAACATCTGTTTAGAACAGGCTTCAAATTCAAAAAGTTACAAGCAGAGAGACTGTGAATAAGTCTAATAATCACAGAAAACTCAGACGTTACCCAATGCTTGAAGACATGCCCCAGAATTTCTCTGCATAAATGTAATAATACAGCAAAATAAAAGAAAACTGTCTTTAAAAATAAATATCAGCATTCCAGTCCAGAAAAATAAAGCATTGGACCCATCGCAGGACATGAAGATTTGATACTCAGGAAGCGGCCTACTTAGACCATAGTCTGTCTCTTACAAAAGACAATGTTCTCATGCTTTTATCCTGATGATGTCGTTTCAGACCAGTTACGACGTTTATCAAATTGTGGGGTTTTTTCTTACAATACTGTATACACCAGCATGAGACAAAGATGAAAAATGGGGGTGCTCTTTTACTACATTAAAAAAAGTGCTTGAAATTACTAAAACCTCATTTTGGTGATACTCCAACCTCAACTGAATAAAAATAGCATGAAAAACGGAAACAGAAAAAAAGCTGGTACAGTGGTGTAGTGTTCTTCCTCTTAGCAGAAAGACTTTTCAGATTCATTTCCTTTCAGTGATAACCAGTCAGAGCAGTGAGTGGTAAAGATACTCACTTTGCTCAAGGGATTGATTAAGAAATGCTGTAACATTACACCAAGTGACGGAAGATACTGTATTGTACTGCTCCATTTTCAAGATACCTTTCTTTTTTATTCCCACAGTTATTGAATGCTGCTTTCACACCATTGTGGTACAGAAGGATGAGCCTTAAAGCAATCATCTTTGCACAAACAGCAGAGTAGATGTAATATACTCTGATCACTTTTCTTTCTATCCTGACTATCTTTTCTTAAGACACAGGACATCCATGGAAGATAAAAATGTTTAAGACAGCGGAAAGAGAACCAGAAATAGCAAGATTCAAATGTCAAAGACTATGTAAACCACTCCAGTCTCTACATGGTTGAAGATAAAGCAACAGTAAGTAGAGAATAAAGTCACCTCAGAACAGCCAAGAAATTATCGCCAGTTGCAATGACTCTCCTGCCTATGCACTGAAGGATGGTAAAGCAAATTAATATAAATTCACAACTGAACAGGCTAAAAATATGTACCGCCTTCTGCAGCTGTTCAATGTTGCTACACTACTGTAACTCATTTGCTTTCAGACATCAATCCTCACTTAGTTGTTACAACCAAGCTTTTCGTGTCTTATCCATCCAGAGTGCAAGGTCTTGGGGGAAGCACTGTCTTCTACCATGCACTTCTACAGTGCACAGAAAAACATAGTGCCTGGTTCCTTTATGGAATTCTAGATGCAGGTGAAATAAAAAAATAAATTTAAAGAAGAAAATAATAGAGTACTGCTTCATGGTTACTAGTATTTTTTTCCTGCCTACATTTTTCACACACATTCTGCTGTTTTCATAGGGTGGCAAAAAAAACCCTTTATCTCAAAGACAGCTTTCCTGTGATTCTATGATTCCTGTTTGCAAACATTACTCTTAGATTCACATTTTTGGTGCATAAAAGAGAACATACATTTTGGACAGGAAGCATCCATATCCATCACTTGGATGGGTGCAAATAACAGCACTCCGACACCAAAAAATAACTAATGCACTTGTATCCATAGCTCTGGTGAGTTCTGCATTCATGGCACATCTCTACCATAGTTCACTGCTTCGTAAAACACTTTGAGCTATAGCACATGCAAAGCACTAAATAATCCGTAACATAAGATAGTTCAGTTTGTATTCTATTTAAAGATGAATGTTTATTCACAGAACTGTTATCCTTTGCATAGGTTGTGTTTAGAGTGTTTGAATTAAAAAACAGGGAGAAAAGGTTAATATGGCAATATTTCATTTTATAACTGTTTACCTGAACTCTTCACATGCTCAAGGGGGAAAAATAATGTGTGAATTTTCAAAGTCCTGCATTTCACTGACCCTCTGCTAGAACTAGTTTTAACTTCTATGCTTTTATTTTTTTTTTATTCAACTGCTTAACATTTCCTCAGCTTGTTTATTACAGCATTTTTTAACTACATGTTTTAAACTGTATTATTTCAGGAGAAGCCTTTGTAGGCTTGCCTACACATTGAAAAGAACTGCAGGGTTAAAAGCAAGTTCCTGACAGGATAGGCTAGATGGGACAGAGGTGAGGAGCACATTCATCTGCATCTGCCCAATGAGAAGCTCAGCTTGTGAAACTTAGTAACTAATACTGCAACAGTTGCTGAAAGAAACACTGACCCAGACCTCCCATTGAAATTGAGCAAAACATCAGAGGTTCTACCACTAAAGTGTCAACAAAAGTGAGACCACCTCCTCTGCTCTTTTACTCTTCAATATCAAAGAAATATTGTATCTAGACTAACAGTAACTGCAAAAATGCTTACAACCAACAACCTGCAGCCAGTTTGCATTGATGTACAAGAAAGGCTAAGGGTTAGCAACTTCTGGGGTTTTAAACAGAGAAAACAGTCTCCATGTGGAATAAGTGCTAACTAGCATTATCAACATGCTCCCAACTCTCCCCAAGTTCATTGGCAACACCAGGAACATTACATCCCCAGTTTAAAGCAAGCAGATGCACAACAACAATACACATTCCACCAACCAGTTTATGTTTGAAGGCCGCATCTATTCCCTTGAAAGCTCTTACATTATGTACGTATCCACAAATGCACAAAAGGATTGCTATTCCAATCACACACACAAAAGCTGACACTCAGGAATATTAAGAATAATTTAATAAACATAGCTCAGCAGCCTGGAATTATCAATGGAATCACAGAAGTGAAATGCAAACAAACATATACCACATGGTTCCTACCATCAGCAGTGATTTCAAGCTTTGTTGCTTACTCAAATTAAATTTAGAATTAATATTGCCTTTCCATTTTCCAAATAAAACACTTTTTTCATTCTATTAAGTTACAATGCACTGAATACGCAAATGCAAGCTCCATGATTATTCTTTACTACTGCAGTGCTAACAACGGCCACAAGACTTGACTCTGAAAAGCTTAAAACCTCCAATAAAAGTACAAGGAGAGCCAAAAGGTGCATTGAGCAACACAGAACCTTGGGATTAAAAAGCATGTGTCCAAAGATGTGACTATGGGACAGCAGTACTTCTGACGGTCACAAGAAGTCCGGTGACTAATCATCTGGGTTTTCTCTGACATTATTCAATAGTGTAGTTCACTACTCAATGTCCATTAGCAACTGCTTTAACTTTTCCTCATAAGGAATTTTCACTGACAATGAACTACAAGGATGCAGAAAACTTATTCCCATTCAGACCTATCACTCCGATGCAGTTGCTCTAAACACCTATGAATTATTTTAATGTATTTGTGACAGGGATTTAAAGGAAGGCATTTACTGAGATCCACATTTGTCCCACACCCATTGCACTACAAGTGGAAATGATAAATGATAGCATTCGCATTCAGAACCCTGCGGCTTAACATTTTTATGTTACTGAGAACTTTGCCTTTGGCTGTCCAAGCTTAAAAATCAATTCACTACTTTAAACTTTATGCTGCTGATGTCATTTTTTATTGTTGAACTCAACAAACTGAAAACTTCAGAGAACAAGATCATGAAAAATTGCTTTCCATTTAAATGATTTAAAGCAAAAGGTGACCAGCGTTTCCAAGTCTTTGTTTGCACCTACAGAACCTAATCTCATGTAAGGCTGTTGTCTCTGCGGGATCTCAACTTCATGGTAAATAGAGCCACATTTGCATTTCCAGATAAAGGGTTTTGTTCTCTCAAATGCTCTGTTCATATCCTTCTCTACTTTAACAAACTACTAACACCTTGTTCTATTTTCAGCTTTATGACAGACTTTTATAGATCAATTTCTGCTCCCAGCTATGCTTACTACTGAAATTAGCCATTTGTGGCAACATAATCAAGATTAGATTTTACCTCAATGCCTATGAAGTCATTTTTTCTAAATGGAAAAAAACTGTACTTGTGCATCTATAACTCCCAAACAATTTTTGACAACATCTTGATACTGGCTGTGATTTTCCTTAACATCTCACTTTCCTCTGCTAACCAAGACATAGACTATACATACCTGCTTGAAGTGTTATATGCGTAGATGAAAAAAATCACTCATGTCAACCTAAATCCACTATCTTTAACAGAGAGGATGACTTTCTGCATCACCCACTGTTATAAATAGGCAAGAAAACCATGATTCACCATTCTTTTCCAGACCCCAGCCTCATGCTGTTCCCATTAGAGCCTATCAGACATTAACAGCTCTCCATATGCAAGCAGCCAAGCCAGGGCTGTAGCTCATGAGCCACTCCAAATCAATCAGTTTTATCACTTTCACGGGCCTCTCCCAATCAGCAGGGCTGCCTCCTCCCATGCTAATGCTGTCAGGCAATCAAAGGGCACATTATCACTGCTTTGGTGGCAGAGGATGCAGAACAATTTTTGCTAATTGACAGTGTTTTCACCATTTGCTGACAATCAGCAGACTAGATCTGGCCTGAAGCCCTCAATGCTGAAAAAGCTTGGCTTATACTTCTCAGTCCTTCACGTTATAAACAGATATTTGATGAGAACCTCTCTGTTACTCAGATTTTTAGTTTTTCTTTTTATAAGCAGGATTTTTATTTAAGGTTCCTTGCATTAACAAAACTCTTCCCCCCTTCCCCAACTGTATTTATGCAACAGATTATTATTATTACCTGAATGTCACTGTGAATTGATCACATTGCTGAATGTACCACATTGTCTGAAATTAAAGCTCTGAAAATGTCAGTAGGCCAACCACGATGCCTTAGCTTTACTTATATCAGCCCACAGAGTCTCTCCTCAGATTCTTGTTTTCTTAAATGTGTTTTAATTGAACCATAAAACAAGCCTCCTGCAAGAACTGGTGGGTCAGTGAACGGTTACTGCTTCAGCGGGAGCAATCACACAGAATCACAGAATCTGTCAGATGGACAGTGTTAATTCTTTGGTGTTCGGCTGGTAATTACAGAGCAGAGGAAAATGCCTCCTAACATAGAGGCAGGAATGGAAAGGACAATAACTGCAGTCGTTGACACACTATAAAAGCAACCCACTGAGCATCTAGATTAGTGTTCCCAAAGTCAGTACTTGCCAGCAGTTATTGAGGAATATGTTGAGAGATTCTGTGGAAATCAGAATAAGGAGTAGCTCCATTCATTCAGATACTACAGCTCTATTTATTGAGTTGTAACTGCTCCTCCTTGTGTTCCAGGAGGCACAAAACCCTCTTTCCCTCTTTCTGTGCAGCAGAAAGGTTCTGCAACAGTGAACTTGAATGATCCATTTGAGAACTGCTAATTATGGTTTTGCAATAAAAAACAGGACTTGATTGAGACATTCTTACATTTCTACTACAGTGCCTTAGCTTGGGAGAAGAGGCAAAAGCAAACATCCTTCTTCAGATGGGGAAGTACTTCACCTGTTTGATGGCAAGTTATTTCCATAAGATCACAGGATCATTAGGGACTGGAAAGGACCTTGAAAGATCATCTAGTCGTGTCCCCCTGCCACAGCAGGATCACCTAGGCCAAGTTGCACAGGAACACATCCAGATGGGTCTTGAATGTCTCCGGAGAAGGGGACTCCACAAACCTCCCTGGGCAGCCTGTTCCAGTATTTTCAGATTCTCCCAACCAAGTCACTCCCTCTTTCAAGCTTAATGCTTAGATGGTCATGATTTCTGCCTATTCAATTGTTTCAACTTACAGTAGCAGAAGATTAAGAGATGTCCATGTGTATAGGATCAGCAATGGGATCAGTGCTTGCACTGATGGGACAGCTTTGGGGCAAGCCAAAGGCAAGAGCTGGGTGAGCTGTGGTTGGGACCACAGTGCATACACAGATGACTCAGTGGTAGGTTCTAACCTCAGTGTAAACTTGAACTGTGCTTAAAACTGCAAATAACATACTCTTGTTTTCCCACCTGATGCAATGCTCAAATTGGTGAAACAGTAATAGAAATAGATGGTTGATACAATGATTAAGAACTGAAGAAAATCAGCAAGAAGGGCAGGAAAAAAGGAAAGCCACTTGCTGACTAGCCTTGGTTAGTAGGTAAGAATTCTTAGGCAAGAATTCCCAGAACATATTAGAGTCAGAATTTTTTTAAATCCTCCCTTTTTGAGATTCACACAGTAAGATTTTTTTATATAAATTCACGGATGCTTAATCTTCAGCCTCCCAATAGAAACAGCTGGCCTAACAAAGTTATAAGAAGCTTTAGATCTCTAAGCTGTTGACCGAGTTAGGCAATGATCACAGACTTAACCATATGGCTGATGTTAAAAAGAAATATCGAGTAGTTGCTGGTTCAGTGATCATCACTTATCCCATGCTCTGGCAGAGACAAGAATTCTGTGGAGAAAACAAGGCTTTGGGGGGGCACTGGGGAACAAAGAAGGAGGTAGCAAGCTGTAAGCATTATTCTGTATTTTAAAAAATTTACCATGGAAAAGAAAAATTCTTACTGTGCTGTTCTGGGACACAGGTCAGGCTAAGATAGTTTGATCATGTAGAAAGAGAGGCTGCCTGACACTCTTTCTATGTAGACTTACTACGCAGAGCAGAACAGGGAGCCAAATTCAGGCAGAGACAAAATAAGTAGATGTCTACCATGGCAGACTGTCCTAGTAACAAGTGTCCATACTGCCGTAGTATGGTTGAAGGCAATGACCTCGCTGCTATTTCTGCCACCAGCAGTGGCCTAATGCATGAGAGAGGGCAGTGGAAACAGAGGGATGCATTCCCATTCTTGATCCACACCACAGCAGATGAAAGAGCAGTATTTTTTTCTTTTATGTAGGGCAAAAATACTCAGTTTTGTCAAAAACCTCTGAGCAGCACTGAGCTTGTTCTGATGATGAACATTTTTCATTGCAAAGCAGTGCTAAGAAATAACAGATCCAGGCTTCAGGGTTGGCAAGCCCCTGCATCCCTCAGACTAGGTTTATGAGTCTTCCAGCCTTACTCCAATTTCACTTCAAACACTTACTCTGTTCTGGCTCTTCTTTTTCTTTTCTACCTCTGTTCAATCTTTCCTTTCATCCTACCTTGCAAAAATTCTTCCTTCTTTCATTGAGTCTTCTAACATGCCTTCTACTGCCTTCACTGCTCTCCACCAAATCCCAATCACTGTTTCCCCACAGACTCAGAACTCCCAAATGGTTTAGATCTGAGAACATTAGCACTGAACAACTAAAGGCAGTTATATAATAAGCAGTACTGGACCAAAGCTGACCTGCACTGAAACCCAAAGCATAGACAATAGTTCACAGCTTCTTTGTTTCCAATGTAATTCAAACACATATATTTTGTCTAAATTTTAGTAGCCTGTAGATCCTTCTTTCTTTGTGTCAAATAATCCATTTAGTCCCACAGAACCTGTTGAATAAGTACCTCTCAAGTTTATTTGAGCTTCTAGACATTAATTGTCTGAACTCACACCAATAATTGCAGGGTTCTCTAACAACTGACATATTAATACTTCACAGTTCTGAAGAATACATTGTTAAAACACACTGTGGAGAGTATCACTGATTTCTATTCTTCCAAAACCAGAATCCTTGTGGCTGCTTCTTTACATTTTCTTGGTAATTTTGTTTACCATTTCATTTACAATTTGGAGGGGGTTTATATAAGCTAGATGTTAAAAGCTGCAGCTAAAATCATCAGTGTGATAGAGATATTTATTTTGTTTTCCTAGTGGACAAAGGTCAGATTTTATTGACTAAAAAGAAGAGAATTGTTGTTCAAACTACATTTTCTCTATACTGCTAATCATAAATACTATTAATGAGTTGCATGCATTTATTAAAGAGGAAATATATGTACCTTTATAAACAGATGTACACAATGGGACTATGCTTTGATTTTACGTACTTCACTGGAATGGAGCCAAAGTCATAAACTCCATCACCTTCTCTGGCACAATCTGAAACTCCAGCTTGTCATTCTCACCTTAAAGATCTCACTGACTGCTGTAGCTTCTTTTCTGCCTGTTCTCAACATTGCCTTCTTATGCCATTGATTTATAGGTAGAAAACTAGGATGTGCTCAATCACAGTTCTCGCACCAAGCTGATATGGCTTAACTATTTGGGGGTCTTGTACAGTAGAAAGCACTCAGAGATGGCTAGAGTATTCATAAAAAAAGTATCAGATGCAGCTCACAGTGACATTTAAAAAAATATCTATGGCTCTGATATTTAAATAGCAAGATAATTTCTTGGGAACAAAGTGGATTACAAAGTAAACCAGAATGGAAATTTAGCTGAAAATTCTCACAGGGAATTCTCTAAACTGCTCTTACAGCTGCCTGCAAACATAATACTTTAGAAAGTGAAGAAGACTGACTTAAAAATTTTCTGAACCCCAAAACAAGAATTTAATTTATGAAAAGGATCTATAGAAAAATTATTTTTCAGCAGCTAGATGCAATGCATAGGAAAATCAAGGTTACAACAGTACAGCTATTGACACTGTCCCTGGCACAAAAGAGAATAGCAATGGGGGTGTGAGTCAGACCATGCCACCTAATGTGGGGATCAAAGAACACTTAACTTTATGTTATTACCAAGAACAGAAATATTCTTTGAGATTCACTCTCTGAAAATTTTGGGGTCTGACTCCTGATATGACGTAGCAGCTCAAAAAACCATATTCCATAATATGACCAACTTGACAACAAATAATATCTCTTCCTGTAACCATATAAAAGTGTGTGCCACAACTGAATTTGGTTTTCTCCTCAGCGTCCAGAGTTGCTGCAAGTTCTCACTCCCCCACCATGTGGCCTTGGTTAAAAGCTTATTCCCTTTTATCCTTCCCTCATATAACCCCTTCTTTCCTCCTCTGTCTTTCTTATTTCAATTTTCATTCTCTCTTGATCCAATCATGTGGGGCTAGGATCATTCTCTTCTTTCTTTCTTTTCTTTCTTTCTTTCTTTCTTTCTTTCTTTCTTTCTTTCTTTCTTTCTTTCTTTCTTTCTTTCTTTCTTTCTTTCTTTCTTTCTTTCTTTCTTTCTTTCTTTCTT
This sequence comes from Upupa epops, assembly GCA_013397515.1. NCBI lineage: Eukaryota > Metazoa > Chordata > Aves > Bucerotiformes > Upupidae > Upupa > Upupa epops. The sequence continues at coordinate 288,810 of VZRI01012864.1, forward strand.
TCTCTTCCTTCCTTCCTTTCTTTCCTTCCTTCCTTTCTTCCCTCCCTTCCTTTCTTCCCTCCCTCCCTTCCTCCTTTCTTTCTTTGTCTTTCTTTCTTCCCCCCGCAGCTACCCCCTGGGTAGCCCTGTCAAGTTTTGTTTTATTTTCTCTTTCCAAATGTTCTTCTTGTTCTTTGTTACTAAAACCTGTTATAATTTTTCTTTACTATAATTTTGTCCTTGGTTTTTCAGGTTTTGAAGACCCTGGCAGATAGAAACCAGGACGGTTACTTTAGCTTCAGTCTCAAGCTGGCAGTGAGCTATTCTGACACTGTGCTGAGCTGCTATTTCAACAGGATTTTGCACAGTACAAAATACCTGCACAACACTTACAAAGACACGGTAAAGAAACATCAAAATGTGTCATACAAACCCAATGACAGCATCTGATCTAACAAAAAATGCAAGTAGGTGATGACAAATTCCTGATTTTAATAGATAACGAGATACTGCAACAGGCAAGATGACTGATCCCAAGGAGCTCTGTGGAGTGGTCATATCGCCAGTATCACTTACATCTTTATAATGGATTAGAATGAATTACAGAACACACAAAAGAAAAGAAGCTAGAGGCATAGTCACTTCTATAAGTTATTCAGTACTGGAACAGCTTAACAGAAGAGATGAAACTGTAGTGCAGAATAGTAGGGAAATAGAATCACCAATTACGAGTGGGTATTACATGATTCATCTTTTCTGATTCCAAACGTTAGATTGAAATGACCAAGAGGCAACAAGGCTATCTATTCTGGAATATCCTTTCTCACCGTCAGCGGCACCCCATTAAAATCTAATGGGCTCTCACTATTCACTTCTGTGGCAATGGTTCATATCCTTAACAGAATTCAATATTTCTCAGGATTAACAGAGATACCGAACAAGGAATATCATGAAATTATAGGCTTAAAGGATGCACATTTTGTATTTCTCTCAAAACATTTGGACTGTGTCTTTAAAAAACAACCCAGAAAAACTCCTCTTGAAATACAGCTTTGGCTTTGTCACACAGGTAATAAATGTGACTATCGTGTCACACTGGGACTGAATTCAGAATACCCACAGAAAAGACCTGTAACAGAAGACAAAGGTTATCTCCTAAAAAGGGAAAGAACATGTTGTGCATTTGTATTTACTGAAAATACTGTTGGTTTTTTTCCTTTTTCTAAAGGCAGTGCTTTCAGTCATTTGAAAGCATTACAAAAATGTCACATACTACTCCAAACAATGGCACCTTTATCCTGAAAATTAATCCATCAAGAATAATCTTGATGTGTGTACATCTTTGCCTAGCACATCACCAATGCACCGATTTTCTCATTCAAAGATAATGCACTCATCCAATAAAAAAACCTTAAGCACTGTCAGTGTAGTCTAATGCTGTTATATTTTTCCACTTGAAACACAAATAGATTTTTTAAAGTAGATCTGGTTCTTTATAAAGTTTCCTACTTAGAACTTTTATCAACTTTTCCTAATACTTTCATCCCAACATATTAATTATATCTATGTTCCTTTGCCTTCACAAGCCATGTGTTGCAACCCCAGAAAAGGGACGGCAAACTGAACTATCAGTCCTGATCCTGTTTCTTTAGTCATTCTTTTTGCAGATATTTTTCACTCGTGTTCAATCTCTGCATTGTTTTGTTCCACAGCCAGTGTCTAAAATTCTATTGTTGTTTACAAGAAACAAAATAAAGGATGTATTACATACGATAGTTGTCTAATGCAATCTGCTGTCCTGAAGACCGGGAACAACACAAAGGTAAGAATTATATTTGAGATTATTTTATCTACCACCATTTGTGCTGTCTTTCCTTACAAAAAAATTTTGAAGGGAGCGGGGGAAAAAGAAAATGGTAAATAAGAGGAATGGTAGATATCTAGTAAAAGCTACTTCTTCAGTTAAGCACTCCTGATCAGTTTTTATTTCATGAATTGCACATTTAACAAATGTAAAAGTGCATTTAGCATCTCAGGTGAGGAATTACAGGTATTTCATTTACTAAAGGTGTACAAAAATCGCTTTAGAGAAAAAGATGTCAGGCATAGTTTTACAATTAAAACCTCTTTTTGCTCAGTGTTCAGAAACATTTCCTAGCCACCAGCCATCCTTGTGACTTTTTTTTTTCCTCCTGTGAATATTTGAGTACTTATGTTTGCAGATCACATTGCCTTTGTCCTTCAAGCTTCCAGGCAGCAATAACAAATCTTATGAAAGTAGTGGCAGTTTCCCTTTTTTGTTGACTGGGAAGTACAAGTGCTAAACCTCGGGAAGCCAGAGCCGCATCAAATTATGATTGGAAGATTATAGCAATAAATATATAGCAATTTATTTCTGAGGCTTCAAATCACTCAGGACAGTTTTTACACCTGAAAGTGCAAACACCTTCTAGTCCCAGCAATTTTAATATGGCATAAGGAACCCCAGATAAGGATATTCTGCTTGCTTCAATAAACACATTAATCTCAAGACCTTTTCAATTGAAGCTTTAATAAAATGGATTCTAACAGGTCTTTTGGCTAACAAAAACAAAACTGCAAAATTATTTAGATATTTCATCTGCAGGCTAATAATGCTTTATTATGGGAAGGTCTTTGCTCTCCAGAGGCAGAGGAACGTTCCCATAGCCATTATTAATTCTGGAAAATGACACCTCGCATGGCAGTCATTGCAGTGAGGATACCTGGTGTCACTGGGGGGGAGCAGGAGTTCACTGCACACTGGAGCCAGCAGCTCTTAGGCATTTACCACTGATACACAGCTACTGTACATCAGCGCCAAAGCTCTTGTTCTTTCCACAGAGACAATTTTACAGACAAATCAATTAATTAACCATGGTCAGAAGTAGTTTGTTAATTTGCTGCATCAGTTCTGTCATGCCTTGTTAATTTTCTAACACCATCACTCTGCCTAACTCTCTGAACGAGCTCAAAAGAAGGAGCCTACACTGCAGAGGACTCTGAAAAACCACGTGTGTGTGTGCATATGATCCAGGCAGAATCTGCCACAGACAGGAAGATGGAAGAGCCAGTGATATGTAAGATAATGAGTTAGTAAAATACTCTCCTAACACCTTTTACACAAGTCTGATAGACCCACAGGGAACTTGGATATTAAACTAATAAGTCAATAAACCTTAAGATGTGAAGACAATCTTAAGAGATATTTCCCTTTATCTCTCTGAGCCAGGTGTGTGCCGGTACAAAACACTGCATGTCAGCAGGTGGCTGCAACAAATACCTGCAGGTATACAGATCTGTGTTCTAGCTTGCAGAGCTCTCAGGGGTATGTTACAATGAAGGGAACAATAAAATATACCTTTAATATTATTAAAAGATACTGAAACTCTCTCTACTCTCTGGACATCCACAGAATACTGCCTTTATCTCACAGATCTTTGAAATCTGTTCTCTAATCCTCACTCAGGGAAATGCTCTTGAATGACAAGTGGATGCAGGAACCCACAATCACCTACTGTCTTTCACCAATTGAAATGAAAACTATTAGTAACACCTCTATCCTTAAAAAACTGAACTTAAATACACAAACACTTGCTTCTGAACAACTTTCAATCTGCCCTGAGATGCTGTTTGAAGAAATACCTTTCACAGTGATTGTATTTTAGTACATAAATAGTTCTGTTTTACTAAGCGTTGGTTTTCTCTTTTTTTATTTTTTTAAGGTATGGAACTGTCTCAAATCAATAGCTGGTTTAATCGCTTGTGAATCCTGTCCTTTCTTTAAACAAAAACACACATTCTTTCCAGTATTTGTTTGCTCCCAGTACATATGTGCTTCCAAAAACTCATACACGAATAGAGATAGTACATTTCTATTCCAAATAGCATGCATAGATAATTGTCTTTTGCTACTACATCCACTTACAATGTTAAATATACTCCCAATTTGATTAACAAGCAGGGTTTCCATCACTCCATTTAGATGATCAGTGTAACTTCTATAATTATTAAACCTCACGGCATTTGCTCTTCATTCCAGTTCATTCATAGTCAATGCAAAGTAAAGAATAAGTTAAATTTTAATTAAGAAAATGTGATTTTGGTTTTCTTAAGAATGACAAGAGATGGTCACAGTCCATTTGTTTTGTACATTCTTGATGGCTACAGACTTAAAAGATGCATGATTCAATATTATATGTAAAAGCATTCTTATTTGATTTAATAACATGATAATGAAGCTTTATCACAAAATACATAGAAAAAAACCTTTATGAGGTAGTTCCGAGCCTAAAATCACACAGAGAATGTTAAATATATAACAAATAGATTTTATATATAAAGATAGAAATTGAACTAAAGTAAATTTATTGTGTGGTAATACCAAGTGCAACAGAAGTGTATCATATGTGCGTACTGAATCCTAAGTTGTGTTAGTAGGCAAGAAGTATTCTGCATTTATGGCACCAGAGATGTACTAAGCACAAGTACTAGGTCACACCTAAAGCACTGTGCGACACATAGATAAACCAGAGGCGCAAAGGCATTGCAGACATTTACAGGCTGCAAACCCTCCCAGTAAATGTCAGTAGCTCCACATGTAAACAGAGGTTTGGCTGTAACAGAAACACAGCTTACTTAGAGGAAAAGGAACTAAACACAAACTCTCCCTCAGGGTGCAACTCAGACAACTAAGCATGGACTCATAAGAACATCTGTGGACATTAACTGCTCTCTCTAGGTACGACCATCCATAGGCTTCATGTGGACAGGCATGATTAAGGATGAGAAGAATACAAAATCACAATCTAATTAATGCAAACACACTACCACAATTTGACATAAAGCATCATGACAATGCAAGCCAGAACCACAGACTCCCTCCTGAAATGGAAAGAACAAGACAGCGGGAAAAGTCAGCAAGGCCCTACTCATCACATTCTGGTGACACAAGGAGCTGCTAGGTGATTGTTTGAAGTGTATTTTGTAAAACTATCTATATAAAGGTAAATATATACATACAAATATGTATATATATGTAGAGCAAAAAAGATGACGAAGGAAGTAGAACACGTCCCTTATGAGGAAAGGCTGAGGGAGCTGGGTCTCTTCAGCTTGGAGAAGAGGAGGCTGAGGGGTGACCTTATTAATGTCTACAAATATATGAGGGATGGGTGTCAGGAGGATGGAGCCAGGCGCTTCTCAAGGTCATCTGGTGGTAGGAGAAGGGGCAATGGGTGCAAGCTGGAACAGAGGAGGTTCCATATAGAAGGAACTTCTTCCCAGTGAGGGTACCGGAGCATTGGAACAGGATGCCCAGGGGGGGTTGTGGAGTCTCCTTCTCTGGAGACGTTCCAGACCCTCCTGAATGTGTTCCTGTGCAACTTGGTCTAGGTGATCCTGCTGTGTCAGGGGGATTGGACTAGATGATCTATGATTCTGTATGTGTAAAATAATCCCTGGTTATTGGAGAATTGCAAGAATCATTAAATTGCTTTAATGGCTTCTTCAAGTGCCTAGCACAATTTTGGAGACCATAAAAACAATTAGGAATAATCCTGACAAAAGTAGGTGAGACATTACTCTTTTCTCACTGTTAGTAACCTCCCCACTAAAAGGTCTGTGTTTACAAGATCGAAATAATGTCATCTAATAACAGAATGACCTACTGTGTGGCCACAGAATAAAATAAAGAAAAAATAAGACTCACGCATGCCTCAAGTCAGAAAATTACTTGCTGCATAACCAGCATTGGCAAAGGTCATCTGGTGCTACAAATCTATACTTCACATGTATTTCCCTCCCTTACAGAAATGCAATCTATATGCTTCACCAGAAACATATAACCTGCATGTTAGAACTGCATAGGATCTATTTCCATCATGTCTCACATACAGTCAGCTGTTTATATTGTGGGATTAGGGATATATTTGCATGCTTATCAGTGTGAAAGATCTTACTACTTCAAATGCTGTAGTCTATGTAATCCCATTTACCTTGCACAGCATCTCTTCCATTTACAATAGCCTCACCTACTTATTTCGCTCGGAGTCAGATGTCAAGCTTTGTAGAAATTAAGCATGATCATTTGTTTTGTTTGGGGGTTTTCTAATTTTTTTTTTAATTTAGCTACTGAAAAAAAAAGTAAAAACAGTGTAATTGTGTGGTTTTGAAATCCTACAAACTGTAGCAGCTCTGGTGGAATATCGGTAAGAACAGGAGCATTTCATGTCATTGGCTGAAATATAAGCAATGGATGCCCATGTCAATAGCTGAAAAGGGAAAATGCTATTTCACTTCAATTCCTAATCATGAAAGGTGGAAACGAGTAATCTGCTCTCTTTAACTGGATATGAAATAGTTAACAACTTCATACCTACCTAGCTAGTTATGAATGTCCATCTGCAACTGAAAAAAAAGTGATATCATTCAGTCTCCACTATGAGTCCTACAGCATGAGCTTGGCTTTTTCACCAGGTCTTAAGAGCATATAGACATGATGCAGGAGCCACGCCTGCTGTGAAATCTCTGAGCTGTATTACTTGCCAGTTTTGAAGCAAAGACTTGACACCACACTCAAGTTTATTTGAACACTAGGACTTTCTCATGAGATTTCTGTTAGTAATGGAATATCTTTTTGCCTTATTTGGGTGCATCTGGTAGTCAAAGGACAGTCTTGTGTGGGCTACCTTCACGTGTGGTCTGCTGGTTTTTTCTTCACACCTGCTGCCTCTGAAGCTGACTAAAGGATTGGCGCAATACTCTAGGGAAGCAAAAAAAAGATCCCTGATATCCGAAACTTGATGTTGCTCCATAAAGTACGCATTTGTATGCACCCTGCATTATATGTCTGTGTGAAAGCAGCCTGAAGTAACATAACAGTTCCCTAGACAAAAGTATGATTTGATGTTTAAAGATTAAAGCACATGAAGTATAAAGGTATGCATCAGCATTTTCTGAGATAAATACAATCATAATGAACTCTATTGACTGAAAAACCAATTATGGGTTCAAGTAATTTCAGACAGATATTTTCTCTGACTAACCTTTAATAGCTGTAAGACATTTGATTACTTACCACTTTGAAAAGACATTCAAATTTGTAACAAGTAATATCAGAAATGTTCTGACCTCAGGAAAAACACAGCAGAATATGCAATTAATTATGTGCTTTGCAGCTCAAGACATTGCAGGTTTAACAGATCGTACATAATTCCATAAGTTCATGCATATGAAGACAGACTAAAGGACCAAGTTTTTTAGTCACTAGAAGGCTTCAGGGTTAACTACCAAAGCCTGACAAAACCTTACAAAAGTGTCACCAAGAAGACAGAGTCAGGCTCTTTACTGAAGTGCAGAAGAAAGCGATATCCTGGGAATAACTTGAAACAAAAGAAACCCACTGGGTATAAGAAGAAAAAAAAAATCACTGTGAGGATAATTAAGCACCGGAACAGGCTTCCCAGTGGATGCGGATTTCCATCCCAAACCCCTGAGCAACCTTCTTCAAGTTCAGCAGGCTATAATTACCCAGTGAAGTTAGTTTCCAAATAACTGCAGCTTGTTCAAGGGTTGACCAACAAAATACACTTCCATGATAGTTGTGCAGATATGGTAATTGTCTCATGCCTTGAACAAAAGCAAAATAGAGTACCATGAATTTTAGTTTATATTTTAAAAAATAACATGGTATAAAGACTTCTACCCTCGGAGACATTGAACAATCTTTAAAGAAATAAGACAAAAATGTGGACAAATGGCTGAATAAAAAGACATGAAGCGAACTGTAGTTCAGAATAAAGATTGGCATTCAGTCCCTGGGAGCTTTTGTTCACCAGGTTCACGTTACAGAAAACAGCTGGCATGAACGATGGTGTTCCTATTGTTACCTAATCCATTACTGGTCTGTATACAAGATCTAGTGAAAATAACTGTTTTCTGATGTTATTACAATAAATACATTTCAAGTTCAATACCTAGTTGAAGATAAAGCTATAGCATGAAAGAGAAACATTTGTGTGTAGACAACCCAATCTAAACAATAGAATACCCAAGGCAAAGAAGTTAAATTGAGCTGCTTCAGTTTGCTTTTCTACTGACAGGATGCTTTCGCTTTGGAGTCAGGTCTGCTTCCATTTAAGTCACTGACAAAAGTTTTGTTGACTTAATGGGAACAGATTGGGCTCTCAAGGCTGAACCATTTTTCATGAATCTTAAAATAAGTTGGAAAGAAGCACATCTGTTAAACTAAATGTAAGATTCAGGAGCTATGGCCCTGGAGATCTCCAAGCACCTCGGGCAATGCAGAAGCCATGAAGAAACAGCTGCACTTAGAACATTAACTTTAAGTCCTGAATTCAGTGACATCTACACTGGACAGCAGTTGCTGGAGGTTTAGCTCTGGTTACAAGGTCTGAGATCATAACATAGCTGGCTAAATGTGACATAAAATCAATCCTCCAGTTTCTACCAATCCATGTCTACAAGTTTAAAATAGTACTCGACTGTAAAACAAGTCCTTCTCTGGATAAAATAATGCCAGTGTCTGAAAAGGTCTGGGACAGAGGAAGCATGCTCACCATTCAGTTCATGATGCACTCAGGCACTGATGCATTTGCCTGCCTAGTCCTGAAGAGCTGGTTCAAAACTGAGGCCATGATTTTCAGGTAATTACTTGGGAGGATATATTTCATACACTTTGAATAATTTTCAACACAATCATGGATTTTTTTGTGTTAAACAGCTATTACATTTTTTGCTGGTTTGGAGAGGGTGAGAAAATTAATCACATACTTATTGCAAAACACACTGCTTCATGACGTGACTTCACTTCAACCCCAACCTAATCAAGTTCCCTAGGAAAAGAAGCTGCAACCTCACTTCTACTATGGATTTGAACTGGGAACAGATTAATTTATTTGCTGCAGGAGTTTTGCCTGCTTAACTAGAGGCAGAGACAGAATGTCTTGAGCCCTGCTCTTTCCATAGTTCCATCTCTCCTGTAGAGATAAAAGATTTTGCCAGAAGGAGGAAGATTTCTTAGGAGGCCAGAACTTATAAAGAAAAATTAACAGGCTAGTATCCAAGCCTGATGGAATTGGAAGCTAGTGATGGTTTAGGAATATTATGTGAAAATACCCGTGCTGTAAAACCCACTGGTCTTCCTTCTCAATGCTTCTTTTGATACATGAGTAGCTCGATTCAGATCCAAACCAGCTTACATGTCATCCCATACATTGCTTTCAAGTTTTTCAAATTATGTTAGCAGTGTTCAGTTACATACTATGTACCCTGATTTCTTTAAAAATGCAATGGTTATGACTACAGTGTAGGTTCACATCTACCCTGCAAATAATTTTAATGAAAATAATTACCCTTGCTATTCTTCTCCCTGCCCAAAAATTTTACAGATTTCTGTTCCCATGATGTTTGCCTTTTATCTCTCCACAGTGGTAATAACAGTGCTTGAGATGGCTTTTGTAGCTCCAGCTGCACTTCAGCATTTAATCAACTATAAAAGCCATTTATTGCTTCATAGACTCAATCTCCAGGAGCATTATCACTTAACTATATGGTTGCCCAAAGCAACAAAAGGAAAGCTGTCTATACAGTACATACACACCCTGCTCATCCCTTTGTGTAGTTCAAATATCCAAGAGTAAATTATGGCTATTTCATATCACTAGTAGTGTACCTTTACAAAACCAGTGAAAGGAAATGCACATATTATGCTCACACTAGAACTATTTTTAGGGAAACCACCAGCTGCTAACTTCAGCTCCAAATTATTAAAAAGCAAAATAACCCCAGCATCCTGTGTGTTTTAGAAGGCACAGAAACCAGAATGAAACTATCCCAGTGTCATTTGCACAATTTTGCATTTTTAAACAGAGAACATCCTGTTCTCTGCCACTGGATTTCTCCGTTATTGAGTGTAGCACTTCAAGGTGGCCTTTGTCTTTGCTATACAAAATAGTCTAATATCATCTGCTACTATCATTTTCTAGGTGATTCATTATCAAGTTGAAAACACATCAATTCTTTAAAAACTTTACCAATGAATATCCTCAATAGGAAAATATGAAAATCATATTAATTTCAAATATGAAAATCATTACTTCTATCTTGTTTCCAGACTGCTTTTAAACTGAGTTTGCTCTCTTTTATCTTATATTGTCTTCTACACTCTACTCCCACCTCTACTTGAGGCAACTACTCTGCTTCTGTAAAGAACAGTTCCTGAATAATAACCTCCCCCTAGGCTTCTTTCAATTGAAGGAGTCTACAAAAAAACCCTAATCAGTTAATTACCCCGTTAATCTTCTCCTCCTTGAATACTCCTATATACATGCCTTTATATAAAGACTGTACATTGTACCCCTTCCCCATTCACACTTTCTCTGAGGATCCTGGAAGTTCATTCTTACGGCATCTTCCAGATAATGTACAGCCCTGCACAAGGCAAGCATAGCCTTTGCTTCTCTCTCCTCTGTACTTTTCTTCCTTATGTACTATGAGTCACAAACCTTTTTAGACTAATGAAGTAACCTGATGAGTACTAAATAATTAACTACTTAATCCTTTTGGGACCTCCAAGTAAAATTTCAGTTCTTTTGGACATTAAAAAAAAAATCAAGATTTTCTCTAAAGATATCAAAAGGAAGTCCTGCAAGTATTTCAGTTTTGACTTACCCAAGTCTGACCACATACCTGTTCATAACAAGGTGTTGGCTAAAGCTTTCACTAATCACCCATTAAATTGTAGTAATCAGAAAAAAAGATCTTTAACTGACGAAAGAGTGAAGGAGGTCTAAACCATGCACTTGACATGTGACATCTTCATGCCATGTTTGGTCTTCTCAAAATTCTCCTTTTCTTTCTAAAGCTGATTAAATGTGCTGCAGCCTTGATCCTTTGTGAAAAATTATGAATACTTATAAATTAAATTGCTTATTTTTATCTTTTAGAATTACATAAATACTAAAATTTAAAATAATAATATTTTTCTGAATAATCACTCCCCAGATATAAACAGT